>JAAGKR010007142.1:9211-33366 GCA_011419295.1 Clarias macrocephalus | reverse complement strand
TCTATCTATTTTATATATATATATATATATATATATATATATATATATATATATATATATATATATATATATATAATATTTATGCTTACATACTCTTGATGTGCTTTTTTTTAACAACACATGGTTATATGCAGTCATGTAATCAGGCTTTTTGATGTAGTTCTGTTTCCCTCTGTAGAAAAGCACCAGAAAACCAATCAGACATCAGAGCAGAATCAGAGGCAGTCAGGAGCTGAAGACTCTGAATCAGGACACACACCACTTCAGCCTGGTCAGTTTCTGTCTCAGTCACTGTTTATTTCTATGTGTATTGAGAAAAAGTGTTAAAGAAGTTTTTTTCATTTTTTTTTTTTTTTTTAGAATTTCTTTTCTGCTTTCTTTAGTGGGTCATAAACTTTATGATACTGTTGATCAGGCAGGTATGAGTGGAAATAGGAGCAACAATAATCAGCATCAACAAATGTTTCATGCTGCATTAAAATGAATTAACTTTATAAAGTAATGTACAGAAGTGTCTTGTAGTGATTAACACGCTGCACTGTGTTCAGGTGAAGCTGCAGCTGAGAGCAGTGAAGCCACTTACGCACAGGTCACCAAGAAAAAAACAAAGAATGGTAGAGTATTTTTAATGCTACATTTTATGCAAATAAAAATGAAAACAAATTGCTAAAAAAAATCCAATATTTTTAGTTAGCTTTCAAACTGAGAATGCCTGTATTTACTTTGTACACTACACACTGAAAGATAAAGTAATTATTTGTACTAAATGGATGAGACTGGAGACTCCACTGTGGTATGGATGATGCTGTAATGACTAATATATTTTAAGGCTGGTCATCAGTGTTTTGGTTTTGTTCCTTCTTACTGCAGATGTTGAACCCAGTGGTGGTGATGTGACTTATGTTGAACTTAAAATAAAACCCCCCAAAAAATCTATAAGAGAAACAGGTAACAACATCATGATTATAATAGGTTTATATCAATGTAAATTTTTCTAGAAATTAATTCAGGATTTATTTTTCTAAGTAGAAAAATCCAGTGTGGACTCTAATCCTGTATACTCAGAAGTGAAGCTGAACCCCAAGGTAAGACTGATGTTCCAGGTTATAACTACTTGTTATACAATTTAAAAGATGAACCAAGCAAACAAATAATAAATGTGTGATAGGTAGAATTAGAGTTCTATAAGTAAGAGTTGGACTACAAGAACATTAAAGAGACTGGGTTCACTATCTTTACAGAAATAGTTATCCATCTTCCTTCCTAGTTATGTTGAGAGCTAGAGAACTCTCTATAATTTATTTTTACATTAAAATTAGACATAAATAGCTATGAACATGCAAAATACTGATTTGTTGTAGTAACAATGAATTCAGAGCTAACTAGTTTTAACATAAATAGCAAGAGAAATGCATCTAGTTTTGCATCCAACTTTATTCAAAACCTGATGTCATGTTTCCCTTTGATAACATTTAATGTAATTTTTTTTTTTTTTTTACTGTGTTCCCGCCATGTTTTACGATGTTGCTATTAACGCTGTATTCTGCCATGGCCTGAGCAGGAGTGATTCAGATGATTTGCTTTATCTATCTTGCATGTATGGTAAACAGTGTTGGGGGATGTTACTTTTTAAAGTAACTAATTACATTACAAAATTAGTGTCTTCAAAAAGTAATCAGTTACATTACAGCGTTGTTCGAGTACTTTTCCATTGCAGAAATCAAAACTCCTTTGTGCTTCCTCGTGCATGTTGTTTTAGTCAAGACCTTTATAATTATTCTACCGTCATCACTCAGCGAAGTTTGGCCCATAATCTGTTAACTACTAATACCCCTATTTTACCTATGTGGTTTCACGCGGTGGCCATAAGTACAGTTCATCATGATTCACCACGAGTTTTCGCGCTGTGATTAGGTTTCCACTTTTCCGCCTCACATAGTCAAACAGAGGGGGGCTGGTTATCAGGGGCGGGGCTTGTAGAACGACTCTCTCTCTCACTCACACACACACAGATTACGGATTACATAAATTTGAAAAAGTAACTGAGTAACTGATTACTTGAATGGCAGACCTAATGCGTTCGATTACTCGTTACATCAAAAAAGTAATTCAAGTACTCTGACTTTGTAACACGTTACACCCAACACTGATAATAATAGAAATCTATTAAGAAATCCATTAACTGCTATCATAGATTTGCCCTTGTTGGGTGTGTGCGGTCTAATTTTTGCTCCTCACTCAAAAAAGAAAAATTTTAACCAATGAGCTCCTTCAGCACGGCAGCCACTCCATCATGGCCACTAAATATGACAGAGCTGTGGCAAATCTTGGATGAAGGCCTTGGACTAAATCCCCCTGGATAAAATCTGTCAAGAACATCAGTTTGACATTCAAGAGAAATTAGAAAGATCAGTATGGAAGCAAATTAGCATCATAATTACAGTGAATAATAATAATAAATGCTGTGAAATTCAGACTGGAAAATTCAAGCTTGGAAATTCAAGTACAAATGCAATACAGGAAAAGCAGTCGAGCCGGAATGGAAGCCGTTCGTCAGTTACGTGACCCAGGGAAGCGGACGTCTTCGATACCGGCTCCCAGTGAGTCTAGCTAGAAGACAGAACAGACCTGCAGGAGAAAGTGCTTCACCTAATTGTTTGTCAGACAAACTGTTCCTCTTTGGAATCAGCTCTTCACTGCCCAGGCAAACGTCTCCACAGGTCTTACAGCTGATTTTCATTCATATAAACTTACTGTATGGAAATGGCTCAGGATCTCCATCTGACTTCTAATATTTAGTCACCTTAGTGTCAAATTTGAAAGAAACTGTAGTCTCATCATCTAAAGCAATCATTATGCAGATAACTGAAGCTATGTAAAGCAAGTTCCTTGATTATTAACTGTAATGTAAATACTGAATTTACACCCTAAAAAATGCTGGGTTAAAAACAACCCAAACTGCTGGATAAATATTGGACCAACTACATGCTGGGTTAATTTAACCCAGCAAAATGGGTTATTTATTTAACCCAGCAAGATGAGTAAAATATTCAATCCAAATGCTGATATCTGACAGCGCTTAACAGGGCTTTTTGCATTTTCATGTGGACAAAGATATTTTTAAACCCTAGGTGGTATGTGTGTGTGTGTGTGTGTGTAACAAACATCAGTCTGGGTCTCATGCTCACTAGTTCACTTTAACTAAACTTTGAGTAAATTCCTTTATCACAGTAAAATGACTGAAATATCTGATAATATGTCATTAGGGGCAGTGGTGGCTCAGTGTGTTAAGGCTCTGAGTTACGGATCGGAAGATCGGCGGTTCGAGCCCCAGCTCTGCCAGGTTGTTGCTTTTTGCTGTTGGGCCCTTGAGCAAGGCCCTTAACCCTGTCTGCTGACTTAACTTAATTACTGTAACACACTGCAGGTGCACTTACCGAGACGCTGCCCTCCGCCATCTAGCCGGTATCGAAGACGTCCGCTTCCCTGGGTCACGTGACTGACGAACCGATTCCGTTCTGGCTCAATTGCTTTTCCTGTATTGAACTTGAATTTTTCTATCTGAATTTCACAGCTTGAAATGGAGTTGGAAATTTCGTGTGACATTCAGAGCGCTTAAATTCAAAGATGTTGCTTTTTAAAGTCAAATATTTCAGTTTAATAAGTTCAGTAGTATTTAAATTTCAAAATTAACAATTCAATAGTGATCAAATTTCAAAACGTATCTTTCAAAGGCTGATATAATTCAAGTAATTATGATGCTAATTTAGATCAGGGCTAGCAATGGCATGTTATGAGTGCCATGGTGTGCTTGCATGCTTTCAAGCTTCAACGCTGAGGAGTGTTCTTTGCTGCTTGCCGAGGGTCAGCCGGTGATTGGCTATGAAAGCTTCCTTGCCAGTCTCACCTGGTTACGACCAGCTATCAAGATTTAGCCGCTGTTAAGGTGTTGGCTGCTGCCTTTACTTCTACACCTCCAGTTCTGGTCTGCGGCTGCTCCTACCGGGCAACAACAGCCATGTTGGCTCCTGCATTCCGAATTCTGGATTTACCACCACCACTGCTCAAGATTGGCTTCTATGCCACAATTCTGGCCTGCCACTGCAGCCACCAATCCGTGGTTGGCTCCTTTAACCTACAAAGGGGACTTGCTGCCTCCGTTTCATGCCCACCTGTGGTGGCATGGCGGCATAGCGGTTAGCCTTGCAGCCTTACATATTCAATCCCTGCTTTGGGTCTGTGTGCATGTTCTATTTACATGTTCTACCTGTGCTTGGTGGGTTTCCTCTGGGTACTCAGGTTCATGTAATCTATTTCTCTCTGCAGTGAGCCATGTGTCTCTGTATGCTGATGGAGCGAAGATCAATCGTTTCATACAAAGCCTTGGAGGAGAAGGAGAGGATTTCTTGAAAATAAATGCTTGGCAAGAAGCACTGCTTTTAATAACTAAATAACTTAATAAAAGTAAATTAATAATATAATGATTTGATGATTTTTTTTTTCTGCCATGAACTGTGATGATTCCATTTTAAATTTTTGAATGTTCTAGTGAATGCCAGCAGAAAGCCTAGATTTGTTGCAAGCTGTCCTGGTGCGCACTAGCAAACTCGTACCTTGATTTGATAGTAGTAAAGCCCACTATTTGTGTTATTTTATCATCATATAGCTTACAATTGAATGTATATAGGTATACTGCATATCAAGGTACACTTCAATAATATTGTAATTTTTACAAAGGCCATATTTTTATGCCTGTTGTTGTTAGCAGTGTGAGGTCATATTGTGGAACACGCATTCAAATTATAATTAAGGTATATTTTGCAGCATTTTTTAATTGATATATGTATTCACACACATTTTATAAATAGTTAATAATTATTTAGTTCCTAATTAGCTATTATGAAATGTTACTTTTTATATAATTATTTCTATGCAATGTTTTTTTTTCATTTATTTATCAGTTAAAATCATTTAACAAGTCACTGATGTCATTCTGTCCCTTATTTTTTTTTATCCTATATAAGAAATAGTTTTTTTACTGTTATATGATGTGTATTTTTATGTACAGTAAAGAGGCAGCTGAGGCACAGCAACTTTATTGAAATGTAAAAAAAAAAAACATAGGAACCCCAAACAAGGGCACACAAGGAGACCATAAATTCTAATATTGACATTAATAATTTATTTAAAACAGAACAGAAAACTTTTTTTGTCACATGGTGTGAGCTAGAGAGCCGCATCACGTGATGTAATAATATTTATAAGGGCCCTTACACAGGGCCTCTGAGAGGATCGTTAAAATAGGAGTATGTGAGAGTGATTATGACACACGCACAGGAAGTCCTTTCTGTTTGGAGATAGCGTGGGATTATTAATTAGGAAACAAAAACAAAAACCTAACAAAACTCAAGACCATAAACTGCTTCACACTGCACACAGACCCTGTTACTAGCGGGAGCAGCACTTCTGTAACCCGAGGTCAGTCCATGTGCTTGTTGTACACAGTCACAGGTATAGACAGATACTTATTGTGTCCATGCAGTTTAAAATTACAAGAGATCTATTACAAGAGAACTCTCCTGACCTGAACCCCATAGAGAATCTGTGGGATATTGTGAAGAGAAAGTTGACAGACGCAAGACTCAACACTCTGGATGAGCTTAAGGCCGCTATCGAAGCATCCTGGGCCTCCATAACACCTCAGCAGTGCCACAGGCTGATTGCCTTCATGCCACGCTGCATTGAAGCAGCCATTTCTGCAAAAGGATTCCCGACCAAGTACTGAGTGCATAACTGAACATAATTATTTGAAGGTTGACTTTTTTTGTATTAAAAACACTTTTCTTTTATTGGTCGGATGAAATATGCTAATTTTTTGAGATAGGAATTTTGAGTTTTCATGAGCTGTATGCCAAAATCATCAATATTAAAACAATAAAAGGCTTCAACTACTTCAAGTTGTGTGAAATGAATCTAAAATATATGAAAGTCTAATGTTTATGAGTACATTACAGAAAATAATGAGCTTTATCAGAATATGCTATTTTTTTGAGAAGGACCTGTATATATGAATATAAATAACAGCAGTCAGAGATATATTATGCAAAAATGTAAAAAAATAATAATAATAATTTAAACTATATTGCACATTTTGTACAGTGCACTTATAGAGTTATATATGTACATGTGGGTAATAAAAAGTGATTGGTAAGACAAAACTATAGAACATCTGTTGTCCGCTGCACACCGAAGCATGGTGCAACTCACACATGAGCAAAGTCTCATCCTGACTTAAGATGAAGGTTTCCAAATCATGATTTCATCAGAACCCAACGTGTGCATTCAATTATGTATTTCATTTGAAACAAATATTAACAACTGTAAGATCTTTTGCAAGAGTGGCACCACAGATGCACAGACACAAGGTGAGGTCTTACGGGATACATTTTATTTACAAAAATGTGAGAAAGAAAGGGTTTTAAGGAGGGTGGAAGGACAAAAGGAGAGGAAAGTCATGAAGATGTGCATGAGTGGTGCCCAGTTGGCATGCGGGCACGAGGCTGGCAAGCGATGGTGGAAGAGTAGGCTGGCATTGGCATCAGCTCCTGAATGCTCCCTATCGAGCGGCTCCTCTCACTGTCTTGGTCAATCAGCCCCTCCCAGTTCTCCTTGGGTGCGGCCACAGACGGGGGTCCAACTCGACATCCAGCAGCTAAGAGGCTTTTGTTTGAAATGGGGGCCTTAACGTGGAGCACAATGGCCTTTTCCTCTTGGGCGGCAGAATCACGTGGGCTGGCTCTAAGTGAGCCTATGGAGTGAGCAAGCAGGGGCAAAGGATTTAGGCTCACGCCCATCACAGGCACTCGCCATGACACAACATAAACAATAAACCTGAACTAGGCACAGAACAACTAATACACACTAATAGCTACCAAACTAATGTACACTCACTCACTCATCATCTATACCACTTCATCATGTATTAACAGCTACCAAACTAACATACTATGATTTATTTTATTATTATTTTTAGGAATGATTATTTGCTAATTATTTATTATTAGAGGCCTGAGAGCAGAGCTTGTGGCTGTGGTGGTTTCGGTTCTTCTTCTTTTTTCTTTTTTTTTTTTTTGTAACTGGCGTGATATGTAAAAAAAGGACGAGGTGTGAATGTTTCATAAGCGACTTGAAACTATGTTGAATCAAAATAACTTCACTGCTACTTATGCTTATCTTATAATCTTATAAGCTTTTTTAAATAACTGGCATGAGATATGAAGAAAACGAGAAGGTGGCTTCTTGTGGCTCTTTTTTTTTTTTTAGTGACTAGCATGATATGTAAAAAAGGAGGACGTGTGAATGTATCATAAGCAACTTGAAACTATGCTGAATGAAAATAACTTCAGTGCCACTTATGCTTATCTTATAAGCTACTTAATGTTTTATTGATGTCATCCTTAATGTTGTACAGTAGAGGTCGGAAGTGGAACAGAGTGTCACCTGTATTCATTGTGGTCTAACCTGCACTGCATTAACAAAATATCTTTATTGTGTTTATTATTAATTATTAATATAAATGTATATAATTGATATGAATTAATGTTTATTTATGTGGTGTTATGTATGAAAATATTGGTCAAAATCACATTTGACTATTCATATATGAGTATTAAAGGGAAATTTAAGCAAGGTTTTGTGTGATAGATAGATAGATAGATAGATAGATAGATAGATAGATAGATAGATTATGTCACAAAAGTGAGTACACCCCTCACATCTCTGCAAATATTTAGCTATATCTTTTTTATAGGACAACACTGCATAAACGACTCTTTGACACAATGAACAGTCGTCAGTGTAAAGTTTGTATAGCAGTGTAAATTTATTGTCCTCTCAAAATAACTAAAAATGCAGCCAATAATAGCTGAACCCCTGGCAACAAAAGTGTGTACTCTAGTTATAACACCGACCTAACACAGACAATGACCTCATTCCTGACAAGGATGTGAAGATGTGCCTTCGACCAACTATATCTCTGGTGTTATTCTCATAGACCGAGACACTTTCTGTCACACATCAGAGGCAGATCCTCCAGAAATCCCATCTACTCTCCACTACCGTCTCACCCAAGCACTTGTGATGGGTGGGCACTGGAACTGCCAGTCTGCTATAAAGAAAGCAGACTTCATCTCAGCCCTAGCTGCCCTCTACTCTTGTGATTTTTTTTGGCACTAACTGAGACCTGCCCCATCCTCTGCTATACCGCTATATAAATCTGATCATTACCTGGAATCCTTCACCATCACCCTTCCAATCCTGCCTAGAGCCACCACCAAGATGTATTTTTTATCCACAAACAGCCATCTATCTTCCCTTTCTGTCTTCCTGTACCCTATCACCCCTCCCAGACTCCGACTCCATTTCCTCTTTACCATTACAGACTGCCACTGATACTTTTCTTTGATATTAATGAGATATCAACTGCCCACTGTTACATCGTCACTGCTACAGCTTTTGTAACTTTCTTTCTTCATGAGGGCCATTATTGCAGTTCAGTTACTAAAGAACATTTACATTTGGACAGAAAAAAAAAAAAAAAAAAGCTTTCCGCATACACACACACACACACACACACACACACACACACACACACACACACACACACACACACATACACACACACACACATGCACACACACATGCGGTAACAATGTTATGGGAAACAGTACATGCACGCACATATGTTAACAGTATAAGTGAGTCCGAGCATGGTAGACGATTACCCACAATCCCGCAGCATGAGAGAGAGAAAGAAGAATCGTTGGCTTGATCAAATAAAGAGAGAGAGAGAGAGAGATGTTCTTTGGTGCACACATTTTCTGTATTACATTTATAACAAATATATATATATATATATATATATATATCAGCACCAATACCGTGTTTTGGTCGCAAGTGATTTTTCTACAATGATGAAGGAATAGACACAACAAAATCTCTATCTACTAAAAAAGAAGCTGAATATCTCTCTCTCTCTCTTTCTCTCCAACATTTGTCCATTGGCCCAATGCTGGCCCACTGGTGGTTGGTTAGGTAAATAATCACAAGGCTGGCACAACATTACATCAGGAGCTCATATGAGGGTTGGTTACCAATCTAGTACATGAATAACTTTGAAAGAACAATTATCTAACTCAGTGATACCGCCATTGGCTTAACATTTGTCCAACAATGTCGCCTGTGTTGCTCCTATTCTCTGTGATTCACTTCTCTGCATTCGTTCTACTGACTAACCAGTGCTGTAAGCGTGCATGCACATGTACACAGGAAGTATCACCACTTTCCATGTGTGAACAACGTGCACAAGGGCAGTGTGGTGGAAATTATTTAAAGAAATCGGAGACTCGGCCTAAGTTGCAATAAGAGAAGATTTTATTAGAGACTGTGCAGGACATCTTAGTCACACACACACACACACACACACACACACACACACACACACACACACGCACACACGCACACACAGTGCATCTGTGAGAGAGAGGTAATTCCCCTTCTCTCACTCTGCTTATATACACTGAAGTTTACTGCGTTCACACAAAATGTAAATCTTGCTGGACAGATGTTTCCTGTACTTTTCTCTGAAGCTGGGGGTTAGAATGATCTATTTCCCACCTTGTTAACTTCCCCTTCAAGAAGAACATGTTGCTCTAGCAACACTTCTATCATCACTATAACTTATAAGTAGCACCTTAAACTTGGACAATTTGACACGTACACACAAGCATTTTCTTTACCATATAAGGTTATCCATTAAATTTTCGACCACAACAAACATTTTTTTTTTTGAAATTTGTGAGTATAATTCTGTTTCCTGAATATTGCCTATAGAACTATAAATATTTAGTGATGCACAGTGATTAATAATTTGTAAGAAAACGCAATGCAGTGAGAGAACGAGACAGAGAAACAACAATTTGCTTATTATCACTCATGCATGCTAGTGTGTGTTGAATACTAACAATTTGTATGCTTTTAAGAATTTTAACAACATTACTGGAAGTATATGTCCTATTATCATAAATTATATCTAAATGGATTAGCTATGATGTCAGCTTAACAGTGATGATAATGTGTTGTTATTAATTTCTGTGTTCTCTGTTCTTATTTATGGCTAAATGTCAGATGCAGGTGTAAAAGGTTAACAATGAATGTACATAAAATAAATAATATGCAGTCAAGACAGATAAAAATAATAGTTAAAAGGTTTGTTGAAGTACAGTTCATAAGGTGTAACAGTAGGTGTAAAATAAGAAATCCCAAATTTTATTCATTTGTTTTTTTTTTATGTTTTTTAAAAGGATGAATGTTAAAGTCATTGTACAACTGTGAACACTGTTAAAGAGGCCACTAGATGGCGCTTATTGTTAGGAGGAACCTAAAACCCCACAGAGGCCAAGTCCTGCTGATTAAATCCTGCAGCCAAGCTAAACACAAGCTAAAGTTTTGTGCCTCATTGGTCCTAACTATAGTTGGGTTAATATTCTTCCAAATGAGATGGAAATACCCTTGAGTAAGACATAAGAGTGGTGAGAATCTGTGGTGGTAACATTAAAAGCTACATTACTACATTAGTAGTTTTGCTGTAATGTGGTGAGGAAGATGTTTAGCTATGCACTATAATGCTAGGCTAATCGACCTGTTGCCAGTGAGTACAGTAGCATGCGTAGCCATAGTGAGGTTAGAACCATAGTGATTGGTGCCATAGTAAGTGCCAGAAATGTTAAAGAGTTAATCTACTGTACATATTGTTTAGCTTTAGGGCACTGCATTTTTGTATGTTTATGGGGTTGTTGAATATATGAACTAAGATAGTCTTCATGTGAAGCATATCATTTGATACTTTTCCTAGTTATTTACTGTTTGAATTGCTGTTTACTTTGTTTTATCTGGAGAAAACTGTGTAACTTTTATCTGCTTTTATCTGTTTTATCTGCTGTAAAACTGGAACTGTTGTTGAGCCACATGTGGAGATAGTTTGTTTTTCTCATCATTTTGCTGGTTGAAAAGGAATGTTTCAAAAAACATATTTTAATGTACAATTAAATGATGAATATGAATTATTGATGTATTTACACAGAGTCACAGTTCTCCAAATATGCTGTAATGTTGTTAATGAAAATGATGAAGAATATGATGATGATCATGTTGATGAAGTACAGCTGAGCTACAGAAGCCGATGGTGAATGACGATGAGGAAAATGCAGAGCCACCTGATATAAAGGAAAGACAGAGGCAATGGGTCTTTTGTTTGTATGCATTTATTTTAATCCACCTTGCTGAGAGAAAAGTGGTTGTACTAGGTGTTCATTTTGTAGTTTATCATCATAATGGTTACGTATATATATATTTAGTTTGTAATCATTTTATCACAAATAAAATTAAGAAATACATTTCTTATTATTGACAATTATGAAAAGAGTCTAATTTAATTTCCAATTTCCAACTTTGTAGAGCGCGTGACAATGATTAGCACCTTGCCACCTTTTCTTTCTTCTCATATTTTGCCATTTAATACATCTTTTTGGCTGCATATATATCTACTTTTGTTGTACGAGTGCGTGCAAGTGTTGATAAACACTTTTTATCAAGGCATTTTTAAAAATGTAACTTAGGAACAAAACAAGGAAAACAGAGCCTGCTGAAGGAGTCCCTGGTCCCCCCCCCCTCCCCCAATACTGTCGATAACTCTGGTCTCTGCAGGAGTTTGACTCTCCAGCAGGTGATAAACATTACAGGAACAGACCTGTCTCAGGCAGAAGACTTGAAGCACATATGGGACTACAGTCACAATGGGATGTTAACCAACTTCTGCATCCCTGGAGGTCTACAGAAGAAACAAAACCAGTTCTACATAGGAGGAACATTTACCACAGTTGATCGAGTCAAAATGGCAATATACAGTCGTGGCCAAAAGTTTTGAGAATTACATAAATATTGGAAATTGGAAAAGTTGCTGCTTAAGCTTTTATAATAGCAATTTGCATATACTCCAGAATGTTATGAAGAGTGATCAGATGAATTGCATCGTCCTTCTTTGCCATGAACATAAACTTAATCCCGAAAAAAAACTTTCCACTGCATTTCATTGCTGTCATTAAAGGACCTGCTGAGATCATTTCAGTAATCGTCTTGTTAACTCAGGTGAGAATGTTGAGGAGTACAAGGCTGGAGATCATTATGTCAGGCTGATTGGGTTAGAATGGCAGACTTGACATGTTAAAAGGAGGGTGATGCTTGAAATCATTGTTCTTTCATTGTTAACCATGGTGACCTGCAAAGAAACGCATGCAGCCATCATTGCGTTGCATAAAAATGGCATCACAGGCAAGGATATTGTGGCTACTAAGATATTGTGACTGCACCTAAATCAACAATTTATAGGATCATCAAGAACTTCAAGAAAAGAGGTTCAATTCTTGTTAAGAAGGCTTCAGGGCGTCCAAGAAAGTCCAGCAAGCGTCAGGATCATCTCCTAAAGAGGATTCAGCTGCGGGATCGGAGTGCCACCAGTGCAGAGCTGCTCAGGAATGACAGCAGGCAGGTGTGAGCGCATCTGCACACACAGTGAGGTTAAGACTTTTGGAAGATGGCCTGGTGTCAAGAAGGGCAGCAAAGAAGCCACATCTCTACAAAAAAAAAACATCAGGGACAGATTGATCTTCTGCAAAAAGTCTGGTGAATGGACTGCTGAGGACTGGGGCAAAGTCATATTCTTGGATGAAGCCTCTTTCTGATTGTTTGGGGAATCTGGAAAAAGGCTTGTCCGGAGAAGAAAAGGTGAGCGCCACCATCAGTCCTGTGTCATGCCAGCAGTAAAGCATCCTGAGACCATTCATGTGTGGGGTTGCTTCTCATCCAAGAGAGAGGGCTCACTCACAATTTTGCCCAAAAACACAGCCATGAATAAAGAATGGTACCAAGGCGAGGGAAAGGCTAATTCCACCCACACACACAAACACACATGGCGCCTGCTCACACCAACGGAAACACTTATCTGTCTGGATTTATTTGTACTTTTTTTTAAAGGTAAAGTGCAGATTAATTTGTTTTATTTTCATTTTATAGATTGTATTAATAATTTTTATGTATTTAATTTTTGGGGCTGTGGAACAAATAATTTGAGTTTTCATTATTTCTTATGGGAAAATGGTGATTTGGTTTACGAGTGTTTTGGAACACGAGCCCACTTCCGGAACGAATTATGCTTGTAATCCAAGGTTCCACTGTATCTAATCAACCAATCACATGGCAGTTGCTTCAATGCATTTAGGGGTGTGGTCCTGGTCAAGACAATCTCCTGAACTCCAAACTGAATGTCAGAATGGGAAAGAAAGGTGATTTAAGCAATTTTGAGCGTGGCATGGTTGTTGGTGCCAGACGGGCTGCTCTGAGTATTTCACATTCTGCTCAGTTACTGGGATTTTCACGCACAACCATTTCTAGGGTTTACAAAGAATGGTGTGAAAAGGGAAAAACATCCAGTATGCGGCAGTCCTGTGGGCGAAAATGCCTTGTTAATGCTAGAGGTCAGAGGAGAATGGGCCGACTGATTCAAGCTGACAGAAGAGCAACTTTGACTGAAATAACCACTCGTCACAACCGAGGTATGCAGTAAAGCATTTGTGAAGCCACAACACGCACAACCTTGAGGCAGATGGGCTACAACAGCAGAAGACCCCACCGGGTACCACAAAGAGGCTACAATTTGCACAAGCTCACCAAAATTGGACAATTGAAGACTGGAAAAATGTTGCCTGGTCTGATGAGTCTCGATTTCTGTTGAGACATTCAAATGGTAGAGTCAGAATTTGGCATAAACAGAATGAGAACATGGATCCATCATGCCTTGTTACCACTGTGCAGGCCGGTGGTGGTGTAATGGTGTGGGGGATCTTTTCTTGGCACACTTTAGGCCCCTTAGTGCCAATTGGGCATCCTTTAAATGCCACGGCCTACCTGAGCATTGTTTCTGACCATGTCCATTCCTTTATGACCACCATGTACCCATCCTCTGATGGCTACTTCCAGCAGGATAATGCACCATGTCACAAAGCTCGAATCAGCCCAGCATGCAAGAGAGAAGAACCATTGGCTCAGTAATGATCAAGTGACATACTGCAGACAAAGCACATGCGTACTACTTGTATTGCAACACCTCGCCTGTTTATCAAGTAAAATTTATTTGAAATTTTTGCTCATCTTGTGAAACAATTGCAGACTAAGTTACTCACAGTCTAAGGTTTTACTGTAGCATTGTTTAACTAAATGTGGTGTAACTGTGTTGAGTACACATTACTCGACAAATACAATTATAATTATTTTTAAGGTGAATCTCCTCCAGTCTCTCTGATCATCAATCCCAGCAGAACTCAACACTTTACTGGTGACTCTTTCTCACTGAGCTGTGAGGACCAGAGTCACTCTACTGGATGGACAGTGAGACGATACACACACAGTGAGAGAGTGTCAGATTGTTCATGGTGGGGATCAGTTACAGGATCTACATGTAATATCAGCTCTATTTAGAAATGCCACACTGGAGTTTACTGGTGTGAGTCACAGTGCATGGTGAGTCTTCTGTGGGGTTTTTTTTTTTTTTTTTTTTTGTGCAGTAGGTTCAGAACTATTTTCTAATGGGGTAACTGTTTAAGATGCACTTAATTGGCTTAACTTAATATTTAGAACATTAAATGTTCTGTAATTATAATGTTACCTGAAAGCAGGAAACAGAGGAACTCAGGTTCCTCTCGTGACCTGAGTCATCTACAGTAGATCAGTAAAACACTGAATGATGCTGTAATGCAGTTCTACACAACTCAAGTTTCACACTTGTTACCTAAAGAGTTTTCCAGTTCAACACCACAAAAGTCAATCATACTACTGTGTTTCATTATGAAATCAAGAAGTTGTTGTTCATGTTGTTCATATCAAAACACAAATTCCTCTAAGGAATTTATTTAAATATAAAGTTCTCCAGACACAGACTACAGGAGAGACAATAATTCATAAGGTGTCGATGTCAGATGAAGGTTTCCACCACTGTCTCAGTCTTTAATATAACCTGCTGTATCTTCACATACTGTAATGTAACAGGGTACTTGGTTGATTAAAATGCGTATACAATTTGCAGTGTGTTCACATACTATAAAGTGTACTTTATATATGCACAAATGCATAATGTAAATGTTCTGCAGTTTGAACAAAAACATTCAAACAGTTTAGCAAAAATAACGTGTCATTATAATTATTATTTTACTCTGTGTCAGATCGATCACAGGTAGAAGCTCCATTCTCACTGTTCATGCTGATCAGTAGTGTAGTGACGGCCTCTCTGTATCTGCTGGTCACCATCATTCTGCTGATCAAATGTTACAGAGCTCGAGGTGAGAACTCTTTGAGGACATCTCTGTGCACATAGTGTCATTCATTATGTCATTCACTAACTATAAACTATATGAGTAGAATTTGTCTGTCTATTTATTACTATTATTCTTATTACCTTTTCTACTTTATCATTACATGGGCCAGTGCAATCATAATTTCACTACATGATGAATGCAATATGTCATGGCTGGTGAAATAAGCTTTGAAGCCACCACTGACTTATCTACCTCTACATACCTAAAATAGGCTACAAGTTTATAAGTTTGGCTTGTCCAATAATGTCTGTCTCTCTAATTGTCATTTAATTATTGTATGTATTATTGTAATACATGTATTAGTGTACATGTTTAATGTATATAGTTTTTCTAATTACACCATTTTAGAACTTGTACTCCTAATTCCATGGTAAATTTCATAATGACAATAAAAACTATTCATGAAAGTTTTCTTTATCATGAGCCAACCACTTATGACCTATTGAAAATGACTGAATGATTGATGTTTATTTTCTAATTTCCTAACACTTTTTTTTTTTAACTTCTGAAACATTGTGGCTTTTCACTTCACTTCACCCTTTAAACTGTGTTAAAATGAGTTTAAATGCAGTTTAACTGGCTTTATGGTGCAAACATCTTCTTTGAACCTGCAACAAAAGTGAGCTTGTTATTTTCTTTAACAGCTTAAACTCACAGAGAGAGAACTGAGAGAGAGCTGTATAAAAAGAGGATGCAATGATGTGTTGTTGTTGTTGTTTTTTGATTATTGGATGGATTGTATGATAAGTTTTTTTGTTTTGTTTTGTTTTGACTCTGTCTTTTTGAGGTACAATGAAAAATTAGAAAATACTTATTATAAATTTATTATATAAATTGGTGTTCATTGTCCACAGCAGCCTCACAGTGTATATTGTCTATATTAATTGACTTTAAATTCAAATTCAAATTTTATTTGTCACATACAGTCATACACAGTACGATATGCAGTGAAATGCTTAGGCGACCGCCCTGACCTTAAAGTAAAAGACTATTCAAGACTATTTATAGGAAATAAATATAAAAAAGAAGTAGATTTAACTAAGAATAAAATATCTGTACAGTACAAATATACAATGTAAGGAAAATATAAGAAAACCAAACTAATATACAATATAAGAAAATCCAGGTGTACAATGTAGAAAAATATAGTATATATGGAATTTGGATTTATTATTTTTTTTTGTGGGAAGGAGTAGAGTATAAATAGAAATGTCCAGTGGATGTGCAAGTATGCTGTAAAGTGTTCATACTTAAAGTGACTTGTGCATAATAGAATAAATAGTATTGTGGAAGGTGTGCAGTGACCACTAGTGTCAATGATTGTCCCAAATGCCCAGAGATAGTGCAAGAAGCATGAGTGTGGGTGTGTAAAGTGGGTCAGTACTATGTGGTGTGCTGGTTGAGAGACCGTATCGCCTGCGGGAAGAAGCTCCCTCCTCAGTCTCTCTGTGTTGGTCTTCAGGGAGCGGAATCGCTTTCCTGACCCCAACAGAGAGAACAGTCCATTGCAGGGGTGGCTGAGGTCCTTCACGATCTTCCTGGCCTTGGTCCAGCACCGCTTGTTGTAGATTGAGTGCAGGTCAGGGAGCTCAGTGTGGATGATGCGCTCAGCTGATCGCACCACCCTCTGTAGAGCTCGTCTGTCCTGCATGGTGCTGTTCCCGAACCAGGTTGTGATGTTTCCCATCAGGATGCTCTCTATGGTGCAGGAGTAGAAGTTCCTGAGCACCTTGGAGGGCAGTCTAAAGTCTGTCAGACGTCTGAGGTGATAGAGACGCTGTCGGGCCTTCTTCACCACGGTGTTGATGTGACAGGACCATGACAGGTCCTGCTTTATGTGGACACCGAGGTATCTGAAGCTATCAACTCTCTCCACCGGGCTATTGTTGATGATGGGGGTCTGGTAGTTCCTCTCGTGCTTTGTGCTAAAGTCCACTATCAACTCCTTTGTTCCTCTGGCACCAGTGCTCCAGATTTCCAATCTCCTCCAGGTAGGCCATCTCATCGTTGTCAGTGATCAGCCCCACCATGACGGTGTCATCAGCAAACTTGATGATGGTGGTGGAGTAGGTAGAGGCTACGCAGTCATGTGTGTACAGTGACTACAGCAGGGGGCTCAGAACCCAACCCTGGGGTGCACTAGTGCTGAGAGTGATGGAGGCTGAGACATGTCCGCCCATCCTTACAGCCTGCGGTCTGCCAGTTAGGAAGTTGGAGATCCACTGACACAGAGATGAGCTGAGTCCCAGGTGTTCCAGCTTGGCGGTGAGTGTGGAGGGGATTATGGTATTAAATGCTGAGCTGTAGTCAATGAAAAGCATTTTAACATAATCCCCCCCCCCCTTCTATTGTCCAGGTGTGTAAGAGATGTATGAAGAAGATGGGTGATGGCGTCATCTGTAGAGCGGTTTGAACGGTAAACGAACTGAAGTGGATCCAGTGTGTTGGGTAGTGAGGAGATGATGAAGTCTCTGACCAGCCGCTCAAAGCACTTCATCACCACTGATGTGAGGGCTACAGTAATTGTAGTTGTGTGAGGAGATTTGGGGATTTAGTAAAGTTCAGCGATGTTACTTGTAGAAAGCAGGACAGTAGAACCCCAATTTTCTTAAACCTCTAGGTGAATTTAATTGACACAACAGTGTGTATCATTACTGTAAATCAATTTTTTTTTATTTTATTTTATTTGTATAGCGCTTTTAACAATTGACATTCTTGCAAAGCAGCTTTACACAATCAAAAGAAGTTTGTATGAGAAGTGAACATGTATGTATCAAAATGATCAGATTGTCTCCGAGGACGATGGTGACAGTGGCAAGAAAAACTCCTTGAGATAATAATAGGAAGAAACCTTGAAAGGAACCAGACTCAGCAGGGAACCCATCCTCATTTGGGTAAAACGGATAGCATGGATTGATTTGCATCATAGTGTGTGAGATTGGATGTTCAATATACTATAACAGGAGATGTGTTTAAGTTAAAATTGAGTTAAATAGCAGGGGCAGTTCAGTGGGATGTGTCACTGTTTCTTAGATATGCAAAGGAAAATATTTTTCTTGCATTGTAAATTATATGTGACAAATAAAAGCTTCTTCTTATTATTGATATTTTGGCTCTTCATGCTTAGAGGAGGCACACAAGTGAGAGTGTAAAGAATGATGATTACAAATCTGCTGAATCCCCAGTCAACCATCAAGCATCACTAAAACATGAATCTTCATCAGACTGCTAAATTAGATTGGCCCGACTATAAAGAGACATTAAAATATTCTTCACTAAAATGCATATCAAATATATTTTTATTGAAATCATTAAGAAACCATTAGTTCTCCATTGCAACATGAAGAAACTTCCTCCATCAAGACAAGACCCTGTTGAACTCAATGTATTTCCATCCTTAATTCCAATTGCAAGGTGGAGAGGCCTTTAGGATTGTTATACTATCCGGAAATATTCTTGAGTAGTCATGTTATAAGTTAGATTTTTAGTTAGATTTTAGTTCTTTTATGAAGACTGTTTGTTGAGAGCCTCCTGGAACAGGCTCCAGGCCTATTATTGTTGTTGTTGTTGTTATTATTACTATTATTTTTTATCATAGTTCTTCTTCGTCTTCTTATTGTTATATTTTAAGCAGTTTTTAGGTGCACTACTGCCAACTGCTGGAAAGAATTGATAAAGCTTCAGGGTTTTTTTTTTTTTCTTTTTCTTTTTTTCTTTTTTCAGTCATGCTGATTTACTTCACTTCAAATTATTAGTGAATTGTGTGGGAGTCACAAAATGAGTGGATAATCTATAAAGTTTAATTATGCAGTGTGATTATTAAAATGTTAAATGAAATAAATAAACAGATACAAATGAAGCAGTATAAGCTATAAGTTGGCAGATGTCAATTAAAATAAAAAAGTGACTTCCCTCTAACTCCATTCTCTCTCTCTCTCTCACACACACACTCACACACACACACCGAAAGGCAACAGGAAGTGTCCATCATTTTCTGTCAGTCACTCTGTCAGTCAGTCATTACAGGAACATAATGGAGTTCAGTCCAGTCCGCGCGATACTCTGTGAGTAAATGTTCTCTTTGACTTACTGACAAAATGCCGCATAACCTACTTTTCTCTTTGCTGTTACTATTTGTGTAGGGACGCATGTCAGGATTTAAATAAAAATCTAATTTTACTGCAGCGATTATTATGTTTAATTTGATACTTTTTTGTTTGTTTGTTTTTAAAGCACGTATTTGATGCCGCTATATTTAGTAGCTTCTCATAAACAATGATGTCAGAGGACATATTCTGTTGTCATAGAAAATCTTTCACTGTGTTTCCAATCAAATTACTGATTTAAGAAACGATTTCTATGTCAATACAACAATACATAAGGTTGTTACAATAACGTCATGGTGAATTCATACATTAATCACAGTTAAGGGCAATCAATCAGTGTGGAACCATTTTTGGTCAGACAGTATATGTTTTAATAAATAAATAAATGAATGAATGAATGAATGAATGAATGTCATTTATACATTAGAGTCAAAAACTAGAGCATAACTTATGCAGAAACAAGCAGAGGCCCTGAAATAGAGAAGTTATGTTTGTTAGTTTTTTTTTTTTTTTTTTGTCTATTCGGCAGTGTGTGTTTAGCATGAGGAGGTGTGAAAGTGAAGTGTGAGACAGATAACAGGCTTTAACTGCGCAGTGTTTTAACTAAATATGGACAACATCTATAACTCGTGTGTAACTCAACATATAATTGGTCACTTTTAACATGAACCTCATTCCCCTCATGCCGCATGTCTCCACCAGCAATGTGCTTGTGACTATAACACTTCCAGAGTTTAAACTCAAGGTATAACTTGGCTGATGTTAACGCCAAGTAAGTTCGGTGTTAATTCACTGTTTCTTATTGATAAAGAGTTCACAATTTATTCGATTGCATATTAATTCTCAAGTTAGTTTATGCAATGTCATACCATATTGAGAACAGAACTGATATCACTGAATGATGAAGTACTTATGTTGATCTAGAGCTTTTTTTTAAGCTACATTAATACAGAGCTACATGGTTAACACAACTATGACACAATCGTTGTAATTGCCAAGATGAATCAATTACAAAGGACCATACACACATAGTAGGAGGAGTCCTTGGGTGTGACCTTCCTTGGGGCTGGTGAAAAGGTTGCTCATTCTACAGCAACTCTGTACAGGGCTGGGTTAGGTAAGGTGGCTGGTAAGTTCAGGTGAAGGTGGTCTGAAACACAGATTAGGTGTCTTCTGGACATTGCACCACAGGGCAGAAAACATCTCCATCTCTTCTACAAAAAAAGAAGGAATTTAAATGGCTGAACACAGCTCTCAAGGCCTGCTGATATCCTACGGGAATTTTTAACAAAATAGATTCCAGATTCAACAGAAAGATGACATATATATATACACTGTATATTTACATTTACATCATCCCCCAAACAAGGCGTCGAAATTACGGACCTTTCTATGTCTCCAATCCACTGCTATTTCTGACACACACACACACACACAAAGAAGCTACACCAGAATAGAACATGTAAGAAGCTTTAGTGGCTAACATTATTAATACCTGAGCAAACTTCTAAAGTGATAGTGTAACGAGACGGAGCGGAATGAGGTGAATCCAAGTTCAGATGAATGATCGCGACGTTAAACCGGAGCATCGTTGGAATGCGGAAGCGAGGGTCAAATCCCAGAGAATCAATCAGCGAGAAATCAAGCAGCGAGATGACTATCCAAAAAAACGTTTAACAAAAGCCGTAGTCAAAACGAGGAAGAGCAAGAGGAAAAGCCGGGAAATCAAAGAGCGAAGTGATAATCCAAAACGAGAGGCGAGAGATGAGAGAACATGAAAACCAAACGGACTTGGCAATGTGAAGGCAAGAAAAAAAAAAACGCGAGAAAATCGAAGCAAACAACACTCAATAATACAGCAATTTAAGTAGGGCACAGCGCGTTTTTTTTTATTTTTTATTATTATTTTTTTTTAATCCAGGCCCACACCGTTTTACCCAGGCTCACTCACCATTCACTGTGTGGTCTTGACACTGTTGAAAATGCGAAGCAATAGTGTACTCTGGGCCACTTCAGTGTTATTCTTCTCCAAGTTCATGTGTGTGAAATAAAATAGAGCTGGAGTTGGCCCATGGGTCATGTGCATTAGAGACTGTTGGACACAGTGTGTGTAGTAGAGGCTGGTTGAGACAAGGTGTCCACAGCAGACTTGGAGTAGTGTGTCTTTCTGATTCTCACTTATGTATCTACGGTGCCATAAAAAAGGATTTTACCCTTCCGTATTTATTCATTTTTTTGCATATTTCTTACACTTACATGATTGAGATCTTCAAACAAATGTTGGTATTATAAAAACCAAAATGTTTTTGATTATTTAATTTATTAAGCAAACAAGAAACTTATAAATCAGTCAGATTTGACCGAAACACAACATGATGATTTCATTTATTAAGCTGTCAAAACATATAGTACTTGCATTTCATGGTTTCATCAATTATTATCTGGCCCTGTGGCATAAAGTAATCAGACAGGGTTACAAAGGCATTTCCAAAAGTGCTCCATGAGCACAACAATTACTCATTCAGGAGCTTAAAAAAGAGCCCAGAACAACATTTAAATTAAATTCAGGTATGATTTGTCTAAATTAAAGTCAGTGTTCATGATTCAACAATGAGAAAGAGATTGGGGCAAAAATGGCAGCCATAGACGAGTTCTAAGACATAAGCCACTGCCAAAACATTTTCACTACTTTTGGGCAAATATTCTGTGGCCTACTGAGACAAAACGTTTTTAAGGTGTGTGTCTATGGCGTTATATTCCTGCCACAATTCTGAGCGCGCGGTTCGACATTTTGAGAGCAGACAAAGCACTCTATGCGCGTCCGGTGTCTCCACTGCGCGCTCAACAGCTCAATTCTGCGCGTGCAGTGTCCTCCCTGCTCGCTCAACATGTTCTCCGCGCGCACTCAACTGCACGCGCGTGCAACATTTATGTTCTGTGCGCGCTCGACTCTGCCTATACGCTCGCTAAACTTTGTTCAGTGTTACAAAACTGCCACAAAACCAGCCAATCACAGACTTCCACACACGGCTTCTGATTGGCTGTTCCTTCTCTAGCAGCTGGAACGGAAGCGTTGGAAATAAAGGTTTATAAGTAAAGAGACCGAGTTGTCCGATTAGAATTTTAGTCGTTGTAGTCTAACGATGAGCTTTATGGATAATTAGAGAAGTAAATAAAAATACTATAATTTGTATGGTGCTTTTAAAATGGTCATTGTCTCAAAGCAGCTTTACAAAATCTAAAGAAAATTATAAGAAATTAAGATTATATAATTATATATAATTATATACAACTGAAAGGAAATTATATAAGGGAAGCATTGTAAATAAAGTTGTATTTATTCATAAATATTCTAAACAAATATTATAGTATTTATTTTTTATTCAATGACGTATTAGTATATACCAGTTTCGTTTGTCCATTGTGTGTTTTTATGTACTTATCTAATTATCCATGTAGCTCATCGTTAGACTACTTTAAAATTCAAATCGGACAACTCTGTCTCTTTACTTATAAACCTTTTATTTACAACGCTTCCGTTCCAGCTGCTAGAGAAGGAACAGCCAATCAGAAGCCGTTTGTGGAAGTCTGTGATTGGCTAGTTTTGTGTCAGTTTTGTAACACTGGACAAAGTTGAGCGAGCGTACAGGCAGAGTCGAGCGCGCACAGAAAATAAATGATGCACGCGCGCGCGGAGAACATGTTGAGCGAGCAGGGATGACACTGCACGCGCAGAATTGAGCTGTTAAACGCGCAGTGGAGACACTTTGTCTGCTCTCAAATGTCGAACCGTGCGCTCAGAATTGTGGCAGGAATATAACACCATATGTGTCCTGTTAACTTTGGTGTAAAACTAACAGAGCATCTCATGAAAAGGACACCATACCATCAGTCAAACATGGTGGTGGTAGTGTGATGGTCTGGAGCTGCTTGCCATAATTGATGAAATCATGAATCCTAGATACTGTATGTTTTGACAGCTTAATAAATGAAATCATCATCTTGTGTTTGATCGAAATCTGACTGATTTATATTTTTGTTTCGAACCCACATGGGAATCTATCAACAACATAATTTTTACCACAAAACTGCAACATTGTCAACAATCATAAAACGTTCCTGCAGTTTTGGTATATACAGCTTTTAGAGGCCTTACCTACAGTTCAGTCTTTAACAGCACGATGGCCAAGAGATGTACTGCATGTGTAACTGTGGAATTCTATTTGACTATGACCGTGAGGAGGAGAAGAGAAGCCAGGTTGACAGTGAGAAGGGTTTCGAGGAGGAATAGTCAGAGGTTGAAGATAACACAGAGTATAACTCGAGGAGGAAGACTCTGACATTGATGAGGAAGAAGACCCAGCTGAAGTTCTGGTCCCCTTTCATCCAAAGATGGAACCAATCCCTAACCCTAACCCAGAGGTGGAAAGTAACAAATTACATTTATTTGTTTAACGTAATTGAGTAGTTTTTTTTTTGTGTACTTCTACTTTTTAAAGTAGTTTTTCAAATCTGTAATTTTACTTTTACTTAAGTATGTTTTGTTTGAAGTATTGTACTTCACTAC
>JAAGKR010007141.1:0-38604 GCA_011419295.1 Clarias macrocephalus | reverse complement strand
GTGTGTGGGTGTGTGGGTGTGTGTGTGTGCACGTGTGTGTGTGGATGGACATTTTTTTATATGTTGGTGAGGACCAAACATCTCCACAAGGACAGGAACTTTAGAGTGTTTATTAATTAATTAATTTATTTATTTATTCATTTTCATCACTTTTTTTTTTAACTAACAACGCAAAATGCAAAAAAAAGTTTTCTTTTGGTTGCTGAGTTTAAGCTTCTAGGGCAGCATTAATTACCTATATTAGGTGGTTATGATAGTAGAAGGTCCTCACAAGGACGTGTGTGTGTGTGTGTGAGACTGAAAGAGAAAGAGAGAGAGAAAGACAGAAAGAGAGATTGTGCTATATGGAGGGTAGGTGGGTGGATCAATGTGTCCTTATTTTGATCTGAGAGAGTGAGTGATAACCCACACACTCGTTTCTCTCTCTCTCTCTCTCTCTCCACACACACACACACACACACACACACACACACACACACACACACACACACACACACACATACACCCCTCCTCCTTTTCTCTCCTTCTCTCATACCAGAATACAAGTGGGTGGATCCAGTTTCACAACCAAAATCCATTACAAAACCACCTCTTATTGTATGTGTGTGTGTGTGTGTGTGTGTGTGTGTGTGTGTGTGTGTGTGTGTTTATCTCTTCTATAGAAATCTCCTCTATCATTTGCAGAGTCTTGCACTTGTGAACGTGTCTGCATTGTAATCTCTGATCTTTAATTGCACGTGCTGTGAACAGCTACAAGTGTTTATATGAGAGGCGTTCAAGCCAAACCGGGACTTGTGGTTACGCAGAATAACAAAACAAAGTTATGAAAGTTTTTTAAAAAAAAACACCCTTTATGTCTCTATATGATCCCCTGCCACACTAATGCACTTATCCCAGTGTGATACCATGAAGTTAGACGGTTTTCTTAGTACACCAAACATGTGGAAATGTCTTTGAGGTCTTAACTTTGAGGCGTTAACTCCTGTAACGCACAAGTTTTGTTGGTGGCTGATTGTGTGTACTGTTGTGTAAGTTGATTTTCAAGGATCATGTGTTCCACCCGCGGGAACGACTGCAGCGGGCCGGGATCGTCATTCGCGGATGTTTGCACCGTTCAAATGTTCTAACGATGAGTCTCATCACCATTTTGTGCTTGAGGTCTTCTGTAAATGTCAACGGCCTGTTTTACACCTTCATTGACTAGAAATGTCATCACAAGTCCCGGGTTGACTTGAACGCCCCTCAGATATTAAAAATGTATCACTATGAGACATGAAAGTTGTTTGGTTTTAACACAGCGCTCATGGAAAAATCGCTGTGCAGGAATTCACACAGACTGAAACGACAGCTTAAGTATCGTTTTAAGTTCAAGTTATAGAGAAATACGACATTTCTCTATAATTATATGTTTGCTAAGACTTGCTAGCGTTAATGAGTCAATCCTGGACCAAGACGAAATTGGTATCAAATGTAAACGGTGAATTACAGCTAAGACACGTGATTGTAACTGATCAGGGTGACGACCGTAATCTGCGACGTCTGCTGCTGTTAGCATAAAAACAGCTAGTCTGCGCACTCATTACCACGCTAGCGAACAACAGAAAGCTGTTTAGCCTCAGGCGATGTTTTCCCCTCCCAGTTTTGGATCCTTTGGTGAAAGACGACTTTAGCCACAGGATTTATTTTAGATGTAAGACACAGCATGAGCTACAGTGATGCTAGAGAAACTTTGATCAGCGCTTTTACGTACAGTAGCGTTAGCTTCCTCTCACACCCTACATGACAACTGGGTCTGAGCTCTGCATTGCTGCTACTCTTTGAAAGAAAGGTTCCACTTAGCACCCTATAGGCTCTCTTTGCAAACGTTAGGACCATTATCCATCCAAAGAACCCTCAAGGAACCCCTTGTTCTAAGAATCTTCCATTACCGGTTAAAAACACAAGAGATGAGATAAAAATCACCCAAAAGCTGTGATATCGTTTAGAATACATTTTTTATACAAAGGCTGAAAATGTTAGCCCCTTAAATCTCAGCCTTTTATTCAGTTCCTGAAATCTGTGATGAATTTTGCAGTAACTATAGTGAAGCTAATAGGAACATTACATTAATGGAAGATAAGGAGAATTAGAATTAGGGATGTAGACGATGAATCCTGACAGTATAAAGAGGTGAAGAAAATATAATGAAAATTCATATTGAATATGAAAAATTCACATTTTTGTCAAGTTTACATTCAAATGTAACGGTCTCCAGTATGTGTGTGTGTGTGTGTGTGTGTGTGTGTGTGTGTGTGTGTGTGTGTGTGTGTGTCCAAACAATATATGTCACCTATGACTTGTTTCTCAGCCCTGTTGGGGGCCGACAAAAGCGTAGCTTATTTACATAAACACTGAAGCAGCTTGTTTGGAGGAGGAGTGACATAAATGGAGTTCAAGATGTAAGAAAAAAATTTCCAGCTTGAGCTCTAACACACACACTTTGGCTGTGCTCTGAGACCTGCGATAACATTGAAGCTTTGTGTTTGTGTATTGATTTCGGAGCCAAACATTGAGCGTAAATGAGACATATTAAGGTGCTTGAAATACATACAGTTTAATAGAAATTTGGACAAATTCGCAAAAAAAATTAAGAAAAAAGTTAAGAAAACCCAAACATTCGAATGTTTCCGAATTCCCACGCAGCAGCTCGTTGCTATCAAGGGGTACGAGTGACACGATACTGACCAAGTCTGATCTTTAACATACCAAAAACTCAAATGATTGATCGATCGATTGATTGATTGATTGATTGATTGATTGATTTAGCTTTGATTTGATCAGAAGAACCGTGAAATGCATTGCACATAATGTGTAAAGAAGTACAAATGTAAATGAAAGTCTATATTTTTAGAGTGAATTATCAAGACTTAGACGTAGAAGTAGCTGCATCACACAGACAGCAGTAAAACCCCACTTTTATACCAAAGCAGTGACTGTAAAACAAACGTGGAGGGAGAAACAGTGAGTGGTGGGTTGATGATGCTCGGTATGAGCTGGCTCGATCGTGACAGAGGTTTAGTGTGTGGTATGTGGTGTGTATTTGTGTATGTGTGTGTGTGTGTGTGTGTGTGTGTGTGTGTGTGTGTGTGTGTGTGTGTGTGTGTGTGAGAGTTTAAATCCCCCCAAATGGTCTCTGTTTTCAATGAGCTGGCCAAGCTCAGAGCCACGACATGCTTCTACTGCCTCGTTTCCATCCAATGCTTACTCACACACACACACACACACACACACACACACACACACACACACACATACACTCACACACACAGCCAAACTCGTGTTGATATCCATCCTGCCAAGTTCTAAGCAGCAGATCCTAATATTACAATCGATACAGTTCATTAACACTGTATATTACGGTCGGTGATGGGAAGGACGCGAGGACGTGAGACGCGACATCGTCCTGCCGGTTTTCATCAGCCGTAGTTTACGGATAAAGAGGCCCGAAAGCGGACAAGGGGAAAGTGTTCCCGTCTTTTATTCAGCGAGTCAAAGCGCTCAATGAGTTGTAGACACCAGGAAACCGATTTGCATCGAAAACACAAAACAGTCCACTTGCTCATCTGAGATCGGCCGTGATAAGCTGATGGGAACCCGACGTGTTTGTTCTCACCGTGCCACTCTGCCTGTCAGACTCCCACATTCACCCTCTGATGTCTCTCTCATGCTGACTGAACTGAACTGCTTTACCTGCTCTCTCTCTCTCTCTCTCTCTCTCTCTCGTGTGACCCGTGTTGCTTTCGTACCTGCGGTTTCATCGTTTAAAAAAAAACAACCAAAACAAAACAAAAGTGTCACTATTTAAAAGGAATCAAAGTTTGGAGGCGAACAATGCCCTTCTCTCTTCCCCTGCCCTGAGATCATCGGGAACAAATTGGCCAGGTCTTAAAACCAAGCGATATCGCCTGAACAGTGTGTGTGTGTGTGTGAGAGAGGGTAAGAAAGAGTAAGAGCGTGTGTGTGTGTGTGTGTGTGTGTGTGGTTTTTGAGTGGGGGTTTTGCAGTCACTCAGCGGCGCAGAGACAGAGCCGGTGGAGAATTGTGTAGCCGGATCTGGAGCATTGTGAGGCCTGCCTCTTTCCCACACCCCCCCCCCCCTCCGAGGAAAGCAAATAGAAGGAGGCTACTCCTGAAATGTTTGTGAACACGCCAATGTAAAAGTATCCAGGCTGTAACAAAAGCCTCCCTCGGATCAGGTTCAACTTCGATAAACCTTGTCCTAGTGACTGTGAAGACAAAGGCGTGGTGCCTATCCCCGTATAACCCTCTCCCTCTCTCCCTCTCTCTCTTTATCTCTCTGTAGGGAGGGTCTGTAACTTTAGGTGTTTAACTCTTTACACCGTTCCTGATTGCGCTTCCACCTCAGGAGCCGAGTGATCAGTGCCAATTCAAACACAAGGCCGAGCGATGCGAAAGCGATTCGTTCGGTTTGCGTCAGGAAGCGTCGCGCCGCGCCGCGCCGGTGCCGCGATAAAAAGCGGATGAATAATTAAACGTGCCGGTCATCTCCCTATTCACCTGCTCGGGTGTATCCTTGAGCATTCGAGAGACCCAGGTTTGCACACTTTCACACTTTCCTCTTGCATTCACACACACACACACACACACACACACACACACACACGGCCTACGAGACGATCACCTCTGACCTTTTTGGAACTTTTTTTTTTTTTTTTTTAAATAAATAAGATAATCAAGGAATCACTCATTATTTGCGACAACGCTCGAACAAAGGTCGGCTGAGGTCATGAAACCCTTCGAGCTCTGTGCGTTCTAAGACAGGAGTACATTTTTAGTAATCGAAGCTTTCGCAGATCTGGGAGAATTTTAATGCATTCTCTCAATCATTATTTATTATTTAAAATAAAATAAAAAATGAGAACAAATTGTGCAATAACACAGAGTATAACGATCCTGTTATCGCCTGAGTGGGGAGATAACCTACTACTGTATGTCTGACCTGTCATCTCCTTTTACTCTATTAGACTTTGTAATGAGACAGAAAGAGAAAGAAAGACAGAGCGCGAGAAAGTGAGAGAGAGAGACGGAGAGAGACAGTGAGAAACTGTGACACAGTAAACACACTCATTAAAGTAAACTTCTACAGAATTTGGTGTCAAGACTTTGAGACTTTTTTTTTTTTTTTTTTAAGCCTGTGCATACAAACAGTGATGCAAGAGTGTACGGGATACCTACGGACAATGTGCAAGAGAGACGAGAGAGAGACACACACACACACACACACAGAGAGAGAGAGAGAGAGAGACATTGCTGACCTTTCGTAGCCGCTGGCTGAGTCGAGCTCCGTCAGTGTCAGGAAGCAGGCTGCTATCTTCCCTCTGAAGCATGCGAAAGTGAGAGCGAGCGTCAGACGGAGAGAGCGATAAGGAGAAGAGTTGAGCTGCACGCAGGAAGGTGTGTCAGTGATTCAAGAAGAGCGAGAGAGAGAGAGAGCGAGAGAGCGAGAGAGAGATCAGTGTGGGGAACGAAACAAAATGTGTGCACCCACCTACAGCCCTCCCTCTACACTGAAAGTATTTTGGCAGCGTCCACCTGAGCCACAGCTCGTTGAGCTGGGAGTGTAACACACACACACACACACACACACACACACACCCCCACACACATACACATTCGCACACACTGCTAGTGTACCTGCACCTACAACCTGCAGCAGGAGAATCACATTCACAGTCACATCGTGGCATAGAAAATGAGATTTAAAAAAAAAAAAGAAAAGAAGAAAAGTTATTAATAGTTTATTAGGATTATGAGTCTAAAAAAGAAAAGAAAGGAAAAGACAAGCAAGCAAGGTGTCTGCATGTGCATAGAGAGGTAGATCGAGCGATGTAGAGACCCAGAGACAGAGAGACGGAGAGACAGAGGAGTCCACTGATCCCTGAGGGAAACTGTTTTGTCACAGCAGCAGACAGTCACAGACACCAAATACTAAAAAAGCAGACGCGTTTATCTCGAAGGTGGCGAGGACGCCAGGAGCGCGGCGTCGAGTGAAACAAGGTGTCCAGGTGATTAAGTGACAGGGAGCAAGCGCAGAGTGTGTATATCGTCACCGTGTCGCAAATTAATGCGCCGATGATGCTGTATGTATACGGTTAATGTCACCTCATGGGATGACGGGAGATGATTCTTTATATGGATACGGGTAAGTCCGCACGGCGGTGTAGCGGTTAGCACTGTCGCCATGCACCTCCGGGGTCCGGGTTCGATTCCCGTCTCTGTGTGCGCGGAGTTCGCATGTTCAGCCCGTGCTTGGTGGGTTTCCTCCGGGTACTCCGGTTTCCTCCCACAGTTTAAAGACATGCAGATTAGGTTAATTAGTCTGTGAATGTGTGTGTAAGTGTGTGTGTATTGTGATGGACTGGCACCCTGTCCGGGATGTAACCCGTCGTGTGCCCTGAATACAGAATGAAACAGTATAGACGATGAGCGAATGCAGTTAGCAGTGTTGACCTTCATTAACATGGGAGTGTACTGTATTGTGACGTTTTTTGTTTTTGTTTTTGTTTTTTTTATCAGGGAAAATTCCATCTTCCAGAGAGATCTACAGCACTGTGCCAACGCCTTGCGCCACCCATTGTTTCTTCATATTAAACCATATCATTTAGATGAAGTGAACGAAATCGGATCGAAAGTTTTGTTTGCGAAAAGTGTCTAAAGATACAATTTAAAAAACGTTTGCTTACACAACAACGTCTGCAGCGACCTCATTTCCCCTCTCGTCTGTTCCAACCTCAACATTCAGCATCAGCAGTGTACTAATCATCTGATCATCGTCTGCACCTGTTTCTCACTGGTTCATACCTTCAGTCAGAGGTACATTTTTATGCTTGAATGATTTGGAGTCACATTCCTTTAAAGCTGCTTAGAAAATGAGAGTCCTTCAGGAAGCCGGCAGAACTATTCCTCAAGATGAAATACAAAATACAAAGAAGTCCGGCTCTTCGAAAGCAAAAATATGAAAAAAAAAAATCAGGGGTGGCTCAAGACTTGGACAGTACTGTAAAGCCCCGCCCACGGAAATAAAGATTTATAAAAGTGTATTCCAATATGTGCATCAAAGCATTTAAAATTTTCAACTTTCCTTGCTTTTCAAACCTTTAAGACCTTTATTTTTATTTAAAATTTTTTTTTTTTTTTTTTTTTTTTTTACAATTTTTGTTGAAGGTAGGATCTGACTTTACATTTGATATGTTAACATTTTAAACATCAAAACCAAAATATACATATTGCACCTGACATTGCTGTTGCTGCATCAGTACACACGTATTCACAAAAACCTGAATGCCTGGACGAGGACGCTTTCGACGCAAGTCTGATGCTTTTTGTATTTAAAAAAAAAATACTCTGAAAATATTCTTCAATCACAAAGAATGCTATTAAAGAAAGATAATTAAAATTTCAGACATTCGACCTTGCTTTGACCTTGAAATCTAATCAGTTCATCGGCTGGCTGCTAGACAAGCAGTTCCATATAGAATTATCAAACGCAATCTCATCCTTGAGATACCGCTCTTACTTACAAGTATTTAAAGACAGACGCCAAGACGATCGGAAAAAACGCCACCTAGAGGCGAAGGCTGAAAAACGCAACACACCAACATTGATGAAAGCAGTCTTTACATTATAGCTGACACTTTTTTTGGTAACAGTAAAGCTATTAACATTAAAACCACCCAGGTATTTTTGGTGCCACTTGTGCCCCTGGGGCAACTCTTGCCCTTTGGGGCGTGGCTCCACAGGGCCTCTGGGGGGTGGCTGTGGTATCTCATATTGGGACATTGGCAGCGTATCTTTTGGAGGAAACACGTGATAGTCTTCGGCCCTCCCGGCTGAGTGGTAGTAGTAGCCTTAATGTGGGAGCCCCCTAGTGACTGGGAGGAATTGGACACGACTAAATTAGGGAGAAAATCGGGGGGAAAAAAAAACTTTGTGTCTTGATGTGTTTTATTCCTCTCATACTACAACTATTTTGTTGTACCTTTTATCTGTTTATAGTTACCCATGTAAGGCTGTGAAACATTATATAAGATATAAAATGTTGTTCCCTTACCAGCCTTTTTTAAAATCTCTCTTGAAGTTATTAAGAAAAAAAAAAACACATACCATGGCACATTATTGAAAAACTGCAAACTGTACATGTTGGGGAAAAAAAAAAAAACGACTTCAGGAAAAGATTCAGTGGCTTTTTCTCGGCATATGAATCAGCGCTGAGCCTAAGGTAAAGGGAGCGGTGCTATCAGCTGGGTTGGTGCGATTAAGTGGCTTCTGAAGAGGGTGTGGGGCTCGCATTGTGTGAGCTTTGTGCAGCTGGAGATTGGGAAAACAGGCGTGAGCCGCGGAGATAATTTCACAATGAAGCGAGTGTAGCTGCTGCAAACACATTACACACATTACACACATTGCCGTTTCATTCGGCCTACGCACGCTCCATCATTTAGACATCTAGATTACACCGGGGTTACGTCAGGCTAATCATTTAGGCCACGGTTTGATATCAGGGGACTGGATCGGTCCGTTTCAGCTGCTCGCTGGCTAAGTGGTGTCGATGTTTGAGTAATTAAGGAACAGACTAGACAGGTCAATGTAACACACTGTTTCTATCAAAAGTTTGAGAAAAAGTGGTCTTTTTCTTAGCTGTCTTCACACTTAGGTGAAAATGACAAGTTTCAGTCAGGTTCTTCTAAAATCGACTAATGACTTATTGCACTCTCTTGACTTCACCTCGACATTTAATACAATTAATTACAACATCCCTCCAGATCTTCTTAATCATGCAGCGGAGATTCCTCATAAAGCCAGTTTTCTCTGGTTATGGCTTACCCCAAGTCTCCATTCTGGGCCCTGTTTTGTTTCCTTTACATTTGTTGCCGCTGGGTAAAACCTTGCAGAAACCTAAATTTGATTTCATTGAGAGTAAAGGTCCGGTGTTGATGCCAATTTGCATTTGGTTGCTGTTTACGGGAAATCTTAATATGCAGTCCAAAGAGGTGCTGATGCAAGAGAAGGACAGCATCATTAAGGTGAAAAAACATTACTGACAACCGGAGACCTTTCTTCTCTAACCTGAAGTATCTAACTACACATTTGGGGTGATTTTTATTTTTATTTTTATCAACCCTGAAATTCAATAAACAAATAAACTTTGGAGTTTGATTTGGAGATCATGAGGGGTGTTCATGTCAAACCGGGACTTTTGAGTGTGCAGAATAACAGAACACAGTTATGAGAGTAAAAACTCCCTTTATTTCTCTATATAATCCCCTGCTACACTAATGCACTTATCCCAGCGATGGATACCAACAAGGTAGAAAGTGTTCTTATTATGTCGGATCGTCATTTATATTTGGACAGATCTAATGTTTTACTGTGACTCTGTCACTGTGAGCCTCATCACCGTACAGTGCTTGAAGTCTTCCGTAAATGTCAATCGCTTTTTTTTTTCTTTTTCTTTTTATACGCCTTCAATCGCTAGTCTCGATTTGACTCGAATACCCCTTACATCATGGCTTGCTTATTTCAGTTCCCTTTACATGGGTGTTATTCAGGCGTGTTAACGTGCCTTGCCCTGCGAAATGCGATCTGCCTTTTTAATCTCTCAGCTGGACGTCGCTCTGGTCAGCTTCATCTGCTATACAAGTGCTCTGGAAATGCATCCCAATTAAACTCTTTCATTTGATCAACAGTGATGATGAGGACAAGATGGTGCTACTTGAAAGAAAGATAAGATTTCAGAGAAACAAATTGTTCAGATTCGTGGAAATTCATGTCAATCTGATCTGGTATAGTCAGGTATAGTTTTAAATCTTAACACATCGCCAAACCCCCCCCACACCCCCCTCTCTCTTTTTTTCAGCTGAATTGGCAAAACCAACCACTTCCTCACGCTTTGTCGCTCACGTCTTTCATCATCTCATACCCCAGTAGCGCACACACACACATACACACACAGACACACACACACACCTGCACATACTATTTTTACAAAGGGGGGGTTTCCACTTCCATATACGAGTATAATTCAGTGCTGCGCCGCCTACACTGCCCCAAACCTCAACCTCTGTCAAAACTTTTCAAGAAAATCTACAGATTTCTACAGGTTTGATATTTTTGGGTAAAATGCATTTTTCCTACATGTGTACCTAGGAACCGTCCCTATGATATCAGAATGTCTGAATCTTCTTTCCTTTCATCATACCCTCCTATACACAGTCACCTCTGGACTTTTTTTATAAAATGTTTTATTACCTGGAACGGAAATAAATCAAGGAACAACGTTAAACACATTTTTCCATTTAAAAAGGATCTTTATACAATCATGCTCTCGCTACTAGGCAGATAAATAAAAATAATAATAGTCTTTACAGTCTGAAGATTGACTATTTAAAAATGATTTTGATTTTGCACTGATTTCCATGTGATTTTTTTTTTCACACACATCTTATTTATTTTCCTTTCTGATTCATTTTTCACATCATTCATTCAGTCCACATTAGATTTTTTTTCCCATGTTTCATTCATTTCCATGTGTGATTCATTTGACAATTGATTCAGTCTTTTTTTAAGATAAGATTCATGTACTATTTAATGCCCCTGCGATAGATTGGCACCCTGTCCAGTGTGTACCCCGCCTCGTGCCCTAAGCATCCTGGGATAAGCTCCAGACCCCCCGCGAACTGGAATACAGGATACAGTGCTAAAGGCCATGAGTGAGTGTATTTAAATTTTTTTAATTCCATGTGATTCTTTTTCCACTTGAATCGTTCAATTTCGCATATGATTCTTTTGCACACGACTTGTTTATTCACACTTCTACACTACAAATTTGCACATGATTCATTTATTTCCACCTCTGATTCCTATTTTCGTCTAATTCTATTTAGATTTTTAAAATAAGGGATTCTTTCTTGATTGATTCATTTGCATGATGTATTTTCATATTTTGCGCTTCATTTATTCCCAAGTGGTTCATTTTTTACATGATTAATTAATTTATTTAAAAAATAAAATCTGTTATTTTTTTTTAAATACATGATTCATTCAGTTTTGTATGTGATTCCTTTCACGCATGACTCATCATCATTTTCTGATTCTTTTGCTGTATTTTTTCATCATTCTATTTACACCTGATTATTTAACTTCCACCTGATTCAGTTATTTTCAGCGGATTAATTCGACAAATTATTCGTTTATTTAATCACCTTATTCTTAATTCTTAGGTGTAAGTAATTCTTTTTACACCTTAATTAATAAATTGACCTGATTCTCTTTAAATCTCTTTTTTTTTTTTTACTTGAATCTTTATACAATTGATTTGTTTATTTTCATGTGATTCTTTTAAAACTGATTCCTTTATTTTCACCTGATTCATTTAAACCTGATTCCTTCATTTATTTATTTTTTACACTGGATTAATTTTACATTTATGTTTTTGTTATGAAATTTTTTTTTTTTTTGCTCGAGCTTCATTCATTTCCACTTGTTTTTACTCTTTTTTTTTTTTTTCAAATGATTAATTTACTTCCAAATGCACTTTCTTTAAACATTCCAGACATTTATTTTCACACAATGCCATGTGGATACCCGAGTTCATATGTGGCTTTTTCCAAACATGTTGAACTGTACTTCTTTCACATACATTTCATATATAATCACCCACTTCTCCGGCCGTCTCTTTTATTGCACGTTTTTTACATTATTATTCAAATCTCTGGCCCTTTGAACGACCTGGTGTTTACAGTATAAATTCATTCTGAGTAATTTGCATGCATACTCGCTAGCGCAGATGTTTAGCTGGTGTGATGTCCGATTAGCTTTAGCAAGTAGCCCAGGTTCTGACCAAAACTTCAGCCCAAAACCGTGTGAGCAACCGAGAGACTTGATGTCACAGTGATTGTCATCTATGAGCTTCTAACTGAATTTATCTCCTACTTGGAGCGGAGGGTTGAGTCTCTCAGGAGACGGGTCGACCTCTGGCAACTGGATCATGATGCTCTGTACCTCAGGCACACCCAGAGACAAACACGGCAATGTTCAAGCTCCTACTCACTTTTGCAAAAAAAAAAAAAAAAAAAAAAGGGAAATAAATAAAGAAAAAAACAGCCAGTTTTACTCAAAATACATAATCACAATGTCCTGCATCCCTGTTTTGGAAAAAAACCTTTTACAGATTGCTGACACTGGAGACTCCTTTTACTAATGTTTGAGATTTGAACAACTCCTTAGAGAAAACTTTACAATTCCAACAATTTAATCTTTTCATCGTTAGGCTTAAAAAATGTGAATCGTTTGTAATCTTTTAAAAATTGTATTATATAAAATTATAATGTATCGCATTAGTATCAACCTGCGATTTGCAGTATAACTGGAACGGCTGTCGAAACTGACGTTACAGAAAACATACAGTAAGCACGACATCATTTTTACATGACAAGCAAAAAACTTCTCAGACTCCCGACGTGCAGTCGCAGTTATTCCTCATGCAGCTATTGATTAAAGGTGCGGCCCTCACATTAAAAATCCTACCCAGGTGTACGTGACATGTTTACCAACCCGTCATGGTAAAAGCTCGAACTGTGAGCCGCCACCCACCTTATGGGGTGTTTGTATTGCAGTTAAGTCCTCATACACTTGGGAACTCTGTAAGATTAACCCTTAGATATGTGAGAAGAAATTAACAAATGTGGTTCAAGAAAGAGATTTCCCAATAATGTGTGTGTGTGTGTGTGTGTGTGAGTGAAATAAGGAGTTTTTTTTTTTCTCAAGGTCAAATAAGACTTAAGATTCGTGAACTTTGTGCAACCACAATGAATTTGTGAGTATATTAGGCAGGAAATATACACTTTTGTATATATATATATATATATAAAGAGGATGAAGCCAAAAGTGTAAAGTAAGAAAAACAAATCATGTGGAATGTAATGGGAATTGTATTCAAATTCACCTAAAAATTTTGAGCAATCCCTCCATCCAAACGGATGTTTCTGCATTTGTTTATTTATTTGTTTATTTATTTATTCATTCATTCATTTATTAATCTTTTATATCGCTTATCCTGCATACAGGGTCTTGGAGGCCTGCAGCCTATCCTGGGAGACTTTGCGCACAATACACTCTGGACTGGGTGCCAATCTATTGCAGGACACACACACACACACACATACACACACTCACACACTCATGCACACACTACGGGCAATTTTGAAATACCAGTTAGCCTAATCTGTATGTCACTGGAGTACACAGCTGCAAGGCCAAGGTGCTAACCGCTAACCGCTAAGCCATCAACAGAAATCATGGGGGCGTGTAAACTTTTGCACTCAGTGTATATTTGTATATTAAATAAACAAGTTTTCAAATATGTTTTTTGGTAAACAAGCATTGAGGAAAAACATGGTGTGTGTGTGTGTGTGTGTGTGTGTGTGTGTGTGTGGTGTGTGTGTGTGTGTGTGTGTGTGTGTGTGTGTGAGGGAGAGAGAGAGAGATTTCCTTGTCCCAGTGTATCTCAGGGCGAGGCAGTGCCAAGGCTACACACCTGGAGTGGTCGGACTGGTTCGTGCCAGCTCTCCCCTTCTCACTCCTTGTATTTTAACTCTCTTCCTCCTCCTCCTCTTTTTCTCTTTTTGTCTATCCATCTGTCTGTCTGTCTGTCTGTCTGTCTCCCTCCCTGCCTCCAAGCCTACTGCATGAGAAGGCAAGGAGAGGAATGTGATCTAACCACATACTCAGATATTGAGATGCCTCCCCCTCCCCGTCTCTCCCTCCTCGTCACTCCCTCTCTCTCTCTCTCTCTCTCTCTCTCTCTCTCTCTCTCTCTCTCTCTCTTTCTTGACTCCTGTGATATCTCTGCCAAGCCGGAATGTTTTTCCTAGCCTCTCCTACACATTTTCACATACACACACATCCCTCTTCATCTCTCGTTTTTTTTTTTTTCCCTTCTTCTCTGGCTCTCCCACATGCTCCTCTCTTTTTGCACTCCTTTCTCTTCTTTATATTCCATCTCCCGTTCCTGTTTTTCCCTCCGTCTACCTCTTTCTCATTCGCTGGATCTCGCTTTCTCTCACACTTCATGGCAGGGTAGGTGGGAAGATTCAGCCCACCTCGCACACACGCACACACACACACACACACACACACACACACACACACACACACACACACACACACTCATGCTGTCTCGTGTCTCAACTTGCATGCGTGAGGTTGTTATCCAATTGCTCATGCCACTGGTTGGAGCTGCACCCATCGCCTCTCCATCACTGCCATACACGCTGCGTTTACGAAACACACTCTCGCGGCGCTCATCCTCGCAGCTCCTCGCAGTCGCCCATCCACTCTGAAAGTGGTCAGAAAGTGTCGATTAATTTTCTGTCAATCAAATCACATTCCGTCATTAAAATCACACGATGCTTTACTGCAGGACTACAGAGTCTCCAGTAAATGAGGGAAACTGAAGACAGATGTTAAAGGAGGAGGAGTCAGCGATACTGAAGAAAGATTGCCAAGCAACAAATCAGAAGCTCCACCCCAAAATTCATGGATGGGCATCTGGGCTATCTGACCAATACGGCCCGTCGCTTCGAACATATGACCGATGAGTGTTGCAGTTTTTTATTTCACCTGACGGTGGCAGCAGACTTGCGCACTCACTCATACCGCTTTACCTACTTACTGGGTCGCGGCGGGCCTGGAGCCTACCTCAGGAGACTTAGGGCACAAGGCAGGGTACACTGGACTACGGGCGATTCGTCTAATTTGCATATCTTTGGAATGTGGGAGGAAACTGGAGAACCCGGAGGAAACCAATCAAAGCATGGAAGAACATGCGAACTCCACACACACACACACACACACACACACACACACACACACACACAGACCCGAGGTGGGAATCGAACCCGAGGCGACAGTGCCATCGTGCCGCCTACTCCGTTAACATATTAAACTAAATTGAAAAAAAAAAAAAAACAAACAAACATGATTTTGATTGATTTACTTAATGATACTGTATCTTGTGGTTCGCCCAAAAGCCATAGCAAAGTGAAAATGACAAACATCACAACAAAATAAATGGAGACGATGTTGAGGGCAGAGAAACACACATGAAGAACCCTGAAGAACTTCTTCTTTTTTTAAACAAGATGTACAGTAAGTGTAAATGTTATAGTGGAATGTTAACTTCTCACTTTTGAGTAGTTATATACATTATATACATTATATATATACAGTATATATTTCAAACATGGCACAGAACATGACTAGAGCTTTTCAGTAGCTTCCAACCACCAAGCGTAGAAAAGCCTTTCAATGAATCCTTACAAAAGTCTGATGTAACTCTTCTGAAAAGCTGCACAAATGTATGAATAGCATCTTGTGTATCATCAGCTGATGCCCTGCTGCAGGTATTTACAGTACTAAAACTTATTCACGACAGTATATCGGAATGAAAGGTGGTAATATTCTGGTATTTGGGTGTTCTGATGTGGTTTAATGTGGCTCCCGTTGAAAAAAGCTTGGACTCCATTGAGAATGCAGTATATATACTGTGAATGCTTTACCTAGTGTTTAGGTTCCCCTTGTGCCACCTCTGGGAGAAAATGACTCCACAAGACCTCAAGAGGTGTGCTGTGGTGTCTGGCTAGAGGACGTTGGTAGAAGATCCTTTGGGTGCTCTGGGTTGCAGGGTGGGGCATCTGTGGATCAGCCTTGTTCATCCGGCGCATCCCATCAGTGCTCGGTCAGATTGGGATTTTGGGGAGTTTGGAGGCCGGGTTGGTGGCCTTGGGCTCTTTTCTGGCAGGGCCCTGTTCATGGTGGTCTTTGGTGTTCTGGTGCCTTTTTTTTTTTTAAATCAAGATCAGCATCGACCTTTTTGGCGATTTGTGGGTTCGACTTGAATATCACATTTGTGTGAGCCACATTGGTAATTGTTAATGTTTTAATGTTATGTGGTGTTAACGTTACAGCTAATCGGTGTATACTTCATCTCCAGCTTCTAAGCATCTCTGAACTTTTCATAAACATGGTTTACTTTCTAGAATAGCTATAAAGTAGAAACGAAACCTTGGTGAAAGAAACAGCTTTCGGTTTTGTTTCAGCTCTCTGCCTGTAGGATGATTTTGAGATCGAGCTATAGATGAATGATATCACAAAGACGTTCATCATGCGTAACAAAATTTCACCAATTCCATGGTTTTCATTTTTTCTCCTTTAACTTCAGCCTAATAAAGAAAGTGTGTTATGCAAAACATAAAGTACGCAGCTAACATTTACAGGAAGTGACTATCCTGTATCATTCCTTATGATATAGTCATATTCGATGATACAATAGACACTCATTCCTTGAAGCATTTATAACCGTCTGAACTTTCTCGTGTAAAACATGGATCCATGAGGATGAGATATCTGTGAAGCTTGTGTCTGGGCGTTAGCTGCTCATCTCTCTGCTTAGACTCATCAATTCAACCTCGGTGTCACAAACTCGATAAGAAATATTGAAAAATTGTCATGGCGGCCATCTTGCCTTCAGGAAAACCCAGTCCTTCATTATTGTGTGACTGTTTGTGGGAGGGTAATCTTTACATTTCACCACAGCTGCTCAATAATTGGGTTTGTAAATTACCCCATGCCATATTTTTGCTGACAAGTCGTTTCTGAGCTTCTTCTCGGGCATATGGTGGTATGTTTTTCTTGTTCTTCTGGCAGGATGTGTGCTGCAGATTGACAGTGGAGCCTTATGAAGGTTATTGGTTTGTACCATCGCCCCGATAATGTGGGTTTACTTACAGGAAGCTTACCCAGTTATCTCGCCACATCTCTGGCTTGCACTGATCGATAACGTGTTCTTTTTGTCTGCGCGAACTGAGTAATTTTTGTTTTTCTCATCAAACTGATAAAAATGTTTTGTATAGAAGAAGCGCTGACTAGGTGGATGTTCCAGACCACTCGCCATGTCCTGTAGAGAGCATATTGGGAGGGGCGGCGGGGGGGGGGGGGGGGTTGTTTTTTTTCACACGTAACCACCAACGTCCCCAGTTTTTATATGCAATCAGATAGAAACAGTTAAAAATTTATCTTCTCAAGAGTTTAACTATTTAAACAATCAGGTGCTGGACAGATTTATTTTATTTCTGAGTTGTTAAAAAATAAAAAATAAAATCACAACAGATGTTCTGTAACGTCTATAAATAGATAAAAAAAATATAATAGTATTCAAGTTTGTAATAAAATACAAGCGGTTTGAGCTGTCGTATCAGAGGAATAAAACGATTCAGGACGTGCTGTTATGGCAAAATAATCATCTTTAAGGTGGATCTGATTCACGCCATATTAACGTTGATAATTTCCCTATAACAATAAGCTCCATTCCATTTATGGTATATTTACTCAGACATCATGGTGGCTCAGCGGTTGGCAGTGTCGTCTCGCACCGAGGGTACGATTGCCGCCTAGGGGTCTGTGTGTGTGTAGTTTGTGTGTGTGTGTGTGTGTGTGTGTGTGTGTGTTCTCCCCGTGCTTCGTGGGTTTCCTCTGGGTACTCTGGTTTCCTCTCTTCCTGAGAGAGAAAAAAAAAAACGGTGACATGTTCAGGGTAAGCTCTAGCAAAAAGAAGTTTTAAGTATTGACTCTTTCTTCTAAGATGGATATAGAGTACATTGTCAGAGCCTAGGCCATGACAACGCACGGAAATTTATTAATTAACAGCATAGCAGAGCTTGTCAATAACTAAATATTACAAAACGTGTCCTGATTAAAAATGACAGATTGCACCTTTCATGCGGAAACAGTTTGAGTAATGTTATATGAAGTTAGATAATTAAATTCAAAATTATTACTACCTTTGATATATTGCAACATTTCCTGATTAAAACCTTACTGATTGTACCTTTAATTAATTGCCAAAGCTGAAAGCAGTAAATGATTTATGTGAAAGCAAACAAAATTTCGGGGGAAATTTGTGCAGGTACCCCCACTTGCTCTAACTGATTTGACCAATCAGCTAATTACCCAGCCATTCACAGCTTAAAACAAGTCCTTTAAAGCAGGGAAACTCCAGGACTGGGACAGGGAACCACAGGTCTCATATGATGTAGTGCTATATCCGGACTATAATCACCCCTGGTTGCTGCCAGTGGCCCGTGGTAGAAAGAGGAGGTCAGTGGTAGAGGCAGCCATGAGTGCCGTGGTGGTGTTGAGAGACTTAAATAGACTCATGTGTTTGGGCCTTGCCGGGCACGACGGGGTGTGGCAGCTCGGACCCTCATTGAGCTCCTGGGCACAGCCTCTGCTGGCCGTCGCCAAAACCTCCCGCTGGTAAAATGGGCTACTCCGCCGCTCCCTTCGCTACTTTCATCACAATGCCAGAGTGAAACAGACTGGTGGTTTGCAAAGCACCGATCGCTCCGGTTACTCTAGGAAGTGTCTCGATTCAGACTGCGCCAGTGGTATTTGTGATTTGCTCACTGTATGATAGCAGACAAATGTCAAAGGTCAGCAGCAATGCATGGTGTTACATAAGGAGAATGAAAACATGACAAGCTTTTCCCGCTTTTCATCCTCTTTGATGTGGTACCATCAAGGAGACATCTTTATACCTTCAACAATAATTCAAGGAACTTAGGGACCACTTTTGGGATCTCGGCTGGGAGGTATCGCCACGTCCTCCGTACAGTCCTGACCTCGCTCCAAGCAATTTCCACATTTTTGGGTCATTAAAGGAGTTCCCGGGAGGCCGGTGTTTCTGAAGCAGGAAGTCCGATCATGGCTCCACTATATACAGTAGATGCAACTTTCTAGCTTGATGGTGTCCAAGCAGTAGTGAAACACTGGGATAAGTGCATTAGTGTAGTGGGGGATTATACAGAGGAATAAAGCGAGTTTTTACTGTCACACAGAAGAAAAGTTCAGGATTCCCAGAGAAAATTAGAGCAGTTTTTATTTAGCTAGACGTTGTTTGGAGTCATAATGGATGACATGAAAAGTAATAATAAGTGCATCAGATGTTTTTATGTTACTCAAAAAGCTATTTATGTCAGCAGTTAGCTGTTAGCTGCTAATTATTATAATCAAGCAAAACCTAGGTTAGCATAACCTACAGAAGCTAGCAAGAGCATTACATGAATATTATTAGCATGAATCGATGTTTCTCAAATCGTCTTTTAAACACTTTAAAAACTTTAATAAAAACTTTAATGTAGAGGTAAAAAAAAAAGAGAAAAAAAATCCTGCTTTAGATTTAAAAAAAAAAAAAAAAACATGGTCTGGGTCTTTATCTCACATATCTGTTATGAAGTTCAGCCTTGAACTCTTCATGTCCTGTAACTGTAAAGAAACGCAAAGAGACAAAAACGCAAAGGTGACTGAAATGATGAGGTGAAACAGGTTGGACGTATTTTCATTGGAATTTGTGCTGAAAAGGTGGCTCAGAGTTATTTAGACTTTTAAAAAGACAGGGATTTTAAAAAGATACCCTGGAGCAGTGGCTAATGCAGGCGTGTTTTTCAGGGGAAAGGGGCACGTTAGAGAAAAACAACTTTCCTTAAAGGAAAACATGTCTAAGAATTAAAATCTGAATTGGTTTTCTTATTTTAAATCAAAGAAATGCTGAGACGTGTTTGTTTCACTGGTTGTTACACTAACATTTAGCCACAGTTGCTAGCATGTAAGGAAAGACTGAAGCTAAGACGTTAGCATCACGAAAACCTGGTGATGGTAATATGCAGCTAAAAAAAAAAGATTCTTACACAATTACACAAGTTTCTGGCACCATAGCGTGTGCTGATATGTAAACAAAGACAAAATGTGACAATGTTAAGCGTAAAACTAAGCTAATGCTGTTATATGCTGTTATCAGCAGTACACGAGGCAAGTGGTCCCTTGTGCACCTTTAATTCTTGCTAATATCAGAGATTTAGATAAGAGACAACACATGTTTAAATTTGGATTTTTTTTTTAATATGTGCCAGTTATGTATGGAACATTAATAGCCACAAATTAACAAAAAAAGGTTCCTTGGAAAAAATGTAGCGTTTAATGTGTTAAACTTTATGAAGAAAAACCTACCAAATAAATCATCAGTCTGGCACAGAGCCGAGCGCGTAAAATGTTAATCAGACAAGAAAAGCTCAGCCACAGGGTGGTACAGTAACGAAGATAATGTGTTAATTAGTAAAGATTTTTGATGAAATAAACAAAGAGCATGTACTTTTGTTATATATATACAGAGTAACAGTATTACAATGGTTGTTCCAGCTCCCATCTTTGTCGTATTTCTCAAACTAAATCATCATTAACATCAGGTAAAGATACCCACGCTAGGTGATTCACAATAAAAGCAAAAAACCTCCTGGAGAGGGTCTTATGGGAAAATAATCACCTTTAGTGCAGGAAAAGTCACTGGATAAATGATGAATGATTACTAATTTTGTTTACATTAAAGATCAAATATAATGTACATTATTTATTCATTTTTATTGGAATTTGTGCTGAAAATGTGGCTCAGAGTTACTTTGAGTTTAAAAAGACAGGGATTTTAAAAAGATACCCTGGAGCAGTGGCTAATGCAGGCGTGTTTTTCAGGGGAAAGGGGCACGTTAGAGAAAAACAACATTCCTTAAAGGAAAAACATGTCTAAGAATTAAAATCTGCTAAACTATTTTTTCTGATATATTTTTTAGATGTCAATAGACATCGCGTCATCGATCGCTCTTTGTTTCCTTTTTGCACAAAATGCAAATAAACACTTTCATCCTGCAGGGTAAAACTTACAATGGATGCGTTCGAGTCAAAACGGGACTTTTGCTTGTGCCGAATAATAGAACACAGTTATGTGACTAAAAACTCGCTTTATTTCTCTATAAAATCCTCTGCCACACTAATGCACTTATCCCAATGTTACATTAGTGCTCGGATACCATCAAGGTAAAAAGGTTTATATATAAAGAGGGGGCGCCATGATCGGACTTCCTGCTTCACGTCCGAAACGCTGGCCTCCCAGGAACTCCTGTAATGACCCAAACATGTGGAAATGGCTTGGAGCGCGGTCAGGACTGTAGGAGGGATGTGGCGATAACTCCCAGCCGAGATCCTGTGGTGTTGTGAATGATTGCATGTACACAGACAGATGCATCTCTTCTGCAAGTTGATTTTCAAGGACCAGGCATTCCACTCGCTGAATGTTCACGCGGACGAATGTTCACAGTAACCGCCGAGCCACCTCGGCTGCACCATTCAAATGTTTTCCTGCGGTTTCATCACCATACTGTACTTAAATTCCTCTGGAAGTGTCCATTGTAAAAGTCCCAGTTTGACTTGAACACCCCTCCCCCACTTGTACTTATTGCACTGTATGTTTAGAAGATTTAGAAAACGTGTACACGCCTTGTTTAGTGTGCTTATGTATTTGCTTTAACCAGGGTTGCCAGATCTTCATGATAAACAGGGAGTATGAAAAAAAGCGTTTTTTTTTTTTTTTTTGCATTTTATTAGCCAATGGTTATAAATTAATAATATGTTAAAGTATGTGGATGTAAAGTAGCTCAGTTCTACAGTTAAAACATGCACGATGCTGATTTCCTTATGCAGAAATCCTCCTTCAAATGCCTATGTACTGTATGAAGACTAGAATTTCAAATTTCAAATAAAAACACCAGATCTTTCATGCAGCCGCAGCATTTTTAGTATTTAGAACTGTTTAGAACGTCTGTCCCTAGACGTCTCAGACCCAGGAGTCTGTTGCTAAGAAAAGGCCAGAGCAGTGAACCTGTGTTGTGTGAGGACAGGAGCTTGGTGAGGTCGGCCTGGGCTGGAGCAGCCGGAGGGGAAAACAAGATGGTTTCTTTGGCTTAGAGGAAGCCTTTCATTATGAGTCTGGCTGCCTTTTTGGGTCAGAGGTTGTGCGCAAAGTGCAAAGTGAGCCCTGCAGGAGGGATTTGGGTGCTGAGGGAGGCTAGGCAGCTAAATTCGGCCCTGCATTATAATATAACTCGTGATCTGCTGAGAGATTTGTTGTTCTTTTCTTATTAAAGGTTATTCCTAAGCTTAAGGTTAAGCCTGTGTGATACGTACTGTACGATGTGCGTTCTTCATGTCAGATTATATGATAAACATCCTCTAAAGATAGACGGAAGTCGGTGCACGAAGAAAGTGAGCTTGAGGTTATCATTTTTCTCCTGTCTATTAGCGAGTTTTGCCATCATCACTAGCGTATTTGCAGTATTTGTCTCGTGAGCTGTTGTTGCGTCTAATCGCTTGTACTGTACGTACGTGTCATTTCCTGAGACGCTGCAAGAATTTTCTCGGCAGTCAGGTTACGCTTCTTTAAAACGCTAATCCGGTGTCACATTAGGATTTTATCTACCGTACTACTGGGTTTAATGCGAGCGCCTGAGAGATTAGGAGATGTTCAGTGCAGCGTGCACGCTATGAGTATGTATATTTAGGCGTGTTTCGTTCTCTTACATAATATATGATTCAGGGAGGTGGGGGGACGTCGTGTAGTGAACCCGGAGGACAACGTGAAGTGGTGAGCTCGGATCACTCTGATGTTTTTTTTTTGTTTGTTTTTTTTATAGCAGCTAATCGGGCTTCACAACTGCCTACAGAACCGAAGAGGAGAAGAGTTCGGAGGAAAGTAAGAAGGAGGAGGAAGAGGAGGATGACGAGGAGGAGAACTGACCAAACTAGAGTTCTTAAAGTCCTGAAGTTCACCCTGACCTCATCTTCATTTGTGGATCGATAAACACGGCCACATTGTCTTCGGTAGGAAACATCTGCGAACACGCTCTCGTTTGTTTCATACAACGAGTTGCGATGCGCTTTCACACACACACACACACGCGCGCGCGTGTGCGCGCGCTCTCGCTCTCGAGCGCACCACGAAATAGCACCTTGTAGCTAATCATATAGTCCGGGACATGGGCGTCCTCCGGGAGGCGGCAAGTTAGGACTCAAAGCCAGCTGCCAGCGTGTATCGAAAAGCTCCAACTCTTTCTCTTACACACACACACACACACACACACACTTGTACAGAGGCTTAATTACAGGAGCACGACAAACAAATTTAGCCAGGATGCTAACCAGAGTGGAGGAGGCAGGAGGGAGCACGGAGCTGGCCAGGCAGGACCACAGAGCGGGGAGGGGGGTCTATTTCGGGCCGCGCCACTCTCATTACTTATCATAGTTTAAGTCTCGGAGCAAGCAGGCAACCTACAATTCAGCTCCCCAGATGGGCTCGTCCACCCGACCCTCCTACACCGCACCAACCCACGGCCGGGGCTTTACCTAAATATACAACACACACACGCACACACACACACACACACACACACACACACACACACACACACACACGTGCACCACCAGTGGCCTGAGACTTCAAGAGCGCTAACCCCACAGCCAGTTCTCCATGGCACAAGGCACTTGCCTAAATTAACAATCAAGCACACACCCAGACAGCCGGGCAGGAGGGAGAGAGAGAGAGAGAGAGAGAGAGAGAACCTGAGGTTGATGAAGAGTGAGTGTACTGTAAGTGTGTGTGTGTGTGTGTGTGTGTGTGTGTGTGTGTGTGTGTGTGTGTGTGTGTGTGTGTGTGTGTTACTGTTTTGGTGAGAGACAGCCTGAGCACGGATTTGGTTCATTTGTAAAACTGATTCCTTATTTGAGTGTTTTTGGAGGTTATAGGAAACAGTAGTCTTTAAAATATGCTAAATGTTTAGCTTTACACATTTACTGTATGTTTTTACTGCAGATGTTTCATGATGCTTTTTTTTCTTATGCATAAGTTTAAACAAAATAAAAATTGACAAATTTGAATCATTTTCTTCCTGGAGACCCATCATGTAGTGTAGCTCAGTGGCTACGGCATCGGTCGAGGACCCGGAAGCTCCAAGGTTTAAATCCCACCACCGCCAAGCTGACACTGGTGGGCCCTTGAGCACGGCCCTTAACCCTCAAGTGTTCAGACATATAATGAGATAAAAATGTAAGTCGCTCTGGATAAGGGTGTCTGCAAATGCGGTAACATAAATGTAATGTGAATAAATGAAATCAAATTCTATCACACTTAAACACCATGTTTAATGATGAGCATTTAAGATGAAAGAGATTAAATAAGGGACATGCAGCCGGTCTCTAAAATTTCACAAAATGTCTGTTACAGAAGCAAACAACATAACAAATGCGATGACGTCTGTCAGGTACAAAATATCTAACAAATATCTAAACAAATAAACAGTTCAACAGGTTTCAGTAATAATGTTGATGGCAGAATGTCAACAAACAAACAACAAATAAGCAACAAAGATGTCTTAATGGTAAAATACAAACAAACAAAAAGAACAAACTGCAACAATGTCTGTCAAGTGTGAAATCCCAGCAGTATGCCAACAAACAAACACATTCCCGAGAAAGATGCCAATCTAGTGCAAAATGTAAACAAACGTAAACAATTAAACAAACTCCAACAATTATTTCTTTTGATGGCGAATTTCAAAATTCAAATGAATTGTACCAATGATGTCTGTCAAGCAAAAAGTTTAAACAAACATGAAAAACAAACTCTAATCACTGATGTCTAAAAACCTGATGGCCAAATGCAAACAAACAAACAAACAAACAAACAAACAAAACACCCAAAAATCTATTTCAAGGATTTCATTCAGTGGCAAAAGTCATATAAAAAAACAAACAAACAAACAAAAACAAACAAACAAACAAATTGCAGCAATGATTCCTATAGTTGGCAAAATGCCAACAAACAAAACTGAACGGAATACATGCCAAGAATGAATTTCAACAAACAAGCTTTCTGGAATATCAACATTAACATTAATAAAGACTAAAAAAAAAAAGAAGAGGAAAACAAACACATACTAGGATGCATTTGTAATTAGTAAGTGTTTGAAAGGTTCTGGTGTGTTTGGTGTGAAGATCGTCGGTGTGTTTTTCCGCCTGAGCTGCAGTAGGTGTTCGGTGCAGCCGAAGCTTTTGACGTCGTGTTGGTGCGCTAACTAATGGGCGCTTGGCAGTTGTAGCCAGAGATCACCCACGGCCTCCACCACTTCCACCCACCATGTCCTCCATACAGCTGCTCTCAGTGAAACAACCTCACACCTCTCTCTCTCTCTCTCTCTCTCTCTCTCTCTCTCTCATATCAACCTATCCATCCCTCGCTCGTTCTCCCATCACGACATCTCTCTGTACACAATCTCTCTCTGGTCTGGTCATCCCACCCTCTACTCCTCTCCCTCTCTCTCTTTCTCTCTCTCTCTTAGCCAAAATTGAGTCATATTCATTTTATTTTTCTGTAGTTGTTCAAAGGATTCTTTTCTCCCTTCTGTCAATACATTTCAGTCTCTCTCTCTCTCTCTCTTTATTGATTAAGCCTTTTCAATTGTTTGTGTTCTTTCCATATTCCTCTGCACCAACCTGACTTTCAAAATGTAAACTTTTTAAGGATAAGGATCAGGGACGGATGTTTTATTTCATTTGTTTATTTATTTATTTATTTATTTATTTATTTATTTAGATAAACAGTGAACATGTTTTCCAGGCGAGCTCAAGGTTCCAGCTTTCCTTTATCACACGTTCTATTCAAGTTCTACTTTAAGCCTTTCGTGAACTCAAAAATGTTCGCGCTGGCATTGTGTAAGAGACAAGTCCCTCTTGAAGTTTGTTTCTTGTTAGCGTGTTGCTGTCGAACGTTAATGTTTACGTCTCTTGCAGAGGTTCCTGGACATCTTGCGGGACTTGTGGGAATAAACACAGCTTACTGTACTGTACCTCTCCTCCCTGTCCAGAAGGTGTTGGTTCGTTTTCTGTAACGGCGGCTCTGAGAGGATTCTGTCCCGGCTTCTGGACAAATAAATCTACTACGTTTCTATAGTAACAACTTCCCCGGGGTGTTAGTACAGTATGATTGGCGATTGAGCATAATAATGGAAAATGTGTGTATTTGTTCATTTGAAGTTCTTTTAAATGGAGCTGCTTAATCATTGTTTGTGGGAGGAGTCTCTGGTGTCTACAGTAACTTCGAGAGTAAGGGGGGGAAAAGTGTTTGAGGGACCGACTATTAAATGTCAGAGATGAGAGTCAAAACAGGAAGTAAGTTCAGTACTGTAGACACTAACTATATATATAGTCCCACAAGACGTATATCGGCATACGATTGAACAAACCGAACCGAATGGCGCACGTACGTCTGGGAATCGTTCAAAACTTATATATTCATATATATATATACCAGATATTCTTTACATGGAAAAAAATTATGGCCTCCGAGTGGTAAATCGCTCGGCCTATCATCCGGAGATCGCGAGTTCGATTCCCGGGTGGTGCTGTAACCTCTCGCAGCCGGAGGTCTAGAGAGAGCTGATTGGCCGAGCTCTCTCAGAGGGGAGGGATGAGAGGTACTTAGTGCTCCCACATTAATCACGGCTCTACAGCCAATCAGGGGCGTCTGTGAGCTCACGCGAGCGGAAGGAGCGGATAGCGCTGTCCTCCGAGTGTGTTACTCCGCCCCCAGAGGAGCGCGAGCGAGCGGCTCGAAAAGAGGCGGTCGACTGGCGCCACGTGGTTCGGAGGAAACACGTTATAGTCTTCGGTCCTCCCGGCTGAGTGGTAGTAGTAGCCGTAATGTGGAGCCCCCTAGTGACGGGGAGGAATTGGACACGACTAAATTAGGAAGAAAATCTGGGACAAATCCAAAAAGAAATGTATGTTGTTGGAAATCGGTAATATTGATAATATTCTGGGTGGCTGGAACGGATTATCTGCATTAGCATGATTTATTGTCTATATGGAAATGTATTTTGTGATACAAATTTTCGGCTTGAGAACGTAAGAACAGCAAGTGCATAAACAATGACTAGAGTAAGAGTAAAAGACCAACAAACGATTTCATTTCAATTTTCACTAATACCGGAGCTGCAAACTGATACGGTACGAATTTGGCGCTTTTACACAAACGGAATGATTTGATGCTGTTTGCACTATTTGGGAGGTGTAGAGCATGTTGTTTTGGTATGTATTGTCCTCACCTACATGCAGTGGAGATTTGAACCCCCCCCCCCCCCCCAAGTATATACAGACTGTATACAAGCCATTGTGATTTGGAGTATTTGCGGTTGATGGGCTTTATTCAGATATGCAAAAAAAGAAGTGATAATAAACTATCCATGTAAACAAACCAATATCAATAAATGCATAAAAAAAAGCTTACACAAACTTTATGTCAATTTTAGTAAAAAATAAATTAGCTAAAGTTTGTATTATTTTTAATTAGTCTAAGCTAAACATATAAATCCTTATTGTAGTTAAACTTACACATTTACTTGAATGAAAATTCTGCCTTTAACATAAATATATTGATACATGGATGATTGTTTTTCTCAGTGCGTTCTGATTGTACAGTTTCCTGCTAGTGTGGTACGTTTCGTTTCATTTGTACGCCAGACTGACCTTTATGTGAAACTAGGCTGAGTGTGCAGGTCTGCATTGTCGCTCCTTCCCTCTCGTGTGTGTTTTCAGGTTCACATTAGTTATAAATAGCTCAGGGAAAGCCTGTGACCTCTCATCAGCCCACATCTGAGACCCCTGCAGCTCAGCTAAAGGTAAAGAGAGAACACCAGGACTCGTGATTTTACCCTCCTCTCTCTCTCTCTCTCTCTCTCTCTCTCTCTCTGGGAACAAGTAAGACATTTTAAAAAACACACTGCCAATACTACATTTACATCCTCCTCCTCCTCCTCCTCCTCCTCCTCCTCCTCCACCTCCTCCTCCTCCTCCTCCTCATCATCATCACATAACTTTTAAACATAGTGACAAACACATTAATAAGCTGGACATTTGATTGGCACTAAAAGAAGATGGGCATCAGTAATATAATTATACATAGATATAATTATATATTTTCTTATATTGTATTGTAGTAACTATATACTGAATCTGTGCATCTGTATCACTATAATGAAGCAGTCAAAGGTTCAGACACAACTTCTAATTCAATGTTTTTTGTTTCGTGATTTATTTTCTACGTTATAGAACAAAACTATGAAATAACACACACGTCATTAGGTAATTAAGAAGCTGTTATTTTAAGACACGGAGGTCAGCTGTTCTGGAACAGTATTGTGTCGAGTGCATTTGCAAAACCCTTCAAGCTCCATGATGAAACTGTCTCTCATGAAGACCTTCCCAGGAAACTAAGGCCATAAATGAGCTCTGCTGCAGAGGAGACGTTCATTTAGAGTCACCAGCCTCAGAAATCACCAATCAACAACCAGCACCTCAGATTAGAGCCGTTATGAAGCTTTACAGAGCCGAAGTAGCAGATATACATCTCAATATCAACTGTTCAGAGGAGATTAGTGTATATTATTGAATAGTATTAATATTGTACATTATTATTGCCTTTAGCGTTGCTTTACAGTGTAGAAAGAAATAAAAACCAGGAAAAGTAAAAAGCCAAAAAGTAAAAAAATGACAAAAAAACAAAGAATAGTGACAAGATTTTGTGTGTATTGTATATATACTGTGCAAAAGTCTTAGGCGCCATATGATCTGTAGTACAAATTTTGTTATATAAGTTTTTATTATGTACAAGGCCATCCCCTACAAAGATACACTAAAATTAATGAATAAATAACATTACAGAAGAATATTTGCATGCCTGTAAAGAAAGTGACATATTACATGACAGACCAGTTTTCAGATGGGAAAAAAAATGTTCAAAGCAAAGAGTTTCCACACCAGATATTGACCGTTTATTGTTTATGTTATTACTCAGTGCTTTTTATAGAAGTTTCTTTTAATGTAGAAATGTATTCAAAAGCATCACTGCATATGGCTTTTGTTTGGATGTTCCCAAGACTTTTGCACAGGACTGTAAATAAAACAGCTGTTAGGTTTTACTGAGTGTGCTGGAGGATATGAGTTCGTTTGGTAACTTGTGCATGCAAAACCCAGGAGTCTACATTATTTTATATATATATATATATATATATATATACAATAATGCAAAAATAAAGGGCGGTGATTGTTATTGGTGGACAATTAATAATAATCTGTTGCTTTAAAATGTTTGTGCAGTTTATTAAAACAAATAAGACAAAAACAGTAACAATAATATTCAAATAAACAAGTAAATAATAAAGGGTTTTTCATGTATTTCATATTTGCACACACACACACACACACACACACACACACACACACACACACACACACACACACACACACACACACACATATATATATATATAATTGAACAGAAACTGGATTGAAACCCTACTTTGTTCTCGAGATGTTCATGGTAACTATAATAAAACATAATAATGACATATATGTCTCATATGTCTGAAAAATAACGCTGCAGACTTTATAGGAGCACCGAGAGACAGTAGACGTGGAGAAGCGTGACAGATTTATGGTTTGTGTTTTTGGCTTGCGTGTTGTTTTGAACATAGTCACAATGAAAACGCGTCCCTTCCCCCTCAACCACCCTGTCATTACTGACACTCTGACCTAAACACCGTGGTTGGGGGGGTGGGGGTGGTTTAGTCTGCACATATCTAACCCTTAAATCAGTGTTCGTTTGGCTCGACCATGACAACTAGGTCAGCACGCACACACACACACACACACACACACACACACACACACGCGCATGCACACTGTGATTGAGCACAGGCTGTGATTTTATCTACAAGGAGAGAAAAGGGCCGGAACGTATGTGACATGACCGGCGCGTCAGCGAGGGAGAGAGAGTGTGACGGTTAGATTTCTCTAGACTGATACGGCCGTGTGGCTTCTTTTCCTGCTGCACTTGATCTCAGATTGGCAAAGTGAATCAGATTGAGTTTAGAAGACAACTCAAGAAGCAAAACCTTCCCATAACCTCATTTAACAGCTATACAGATTCATACAAATGTCAAACTTACGTACCTACATCAGCCTTTATTTCTCACTTATACTGTATATTACAGCAGAGTGAATTTTGTTTGTTTGTTTGTTTGTTTGTTTGTTTGGACCTGGAGTAGGCAGGGTTCAAACCCTTAAAACCCAAGGCAACGCAGCGCTTACATGGAAGCCTTGCTGGTGCTTGTTAACTTCAATCTGTGTATTTGGGTTTGCAGGTGTGTCAGGTAGAATGAACGTGATCATCACTTTTGTAATGTATAAACTTGACCACTACTGGAATATGGAAATGACATGCAGAATGTAGAATCAGAGTTTCTGTGCATTTTATTATATGTCATAGAAACAACCGAAAACAACCAGAAAAACATGTGACCATGACAACTATCTGTGCCTATGTGACCCTTTTTTTTTTCCCCCTTTTTAAAAAAGATTTTGCTCAGTCATGGCTGGGTAGTTGGTTAAAATGAAATAAATTTAGCTCATCATGTTGACTGTTTCCTGCTGAAAATTATCATATTGCCTGTTTTCCTGCAAAATCCTCAGCCCTATATATGTTTATAAAAGTGTGGACCAGGTCAAGGCATTGGACGATGGTTCGGAAGGTCCCAGGTGCACAAACCCCACTGTTGGGCCCTTGAGCATGGCTCTTAACCCTAAACTGCTCAGATGTACGATATAATGCGATATATATAAAAACTTCTTTTTTTTTAGTCTGTGAAATGCTGTAAATGTAAATTTAAAAAATTGCTAAACAAATAATTTGTAAAATCCTCTGTGCAATTCTTAGAGCTGAGGCTCCTGATCAGAGCCTTAACACTCTGAGGCACGACTGGCCCTGATTGAATCAGTTAATTAAGCATGTTATTTGTCTCACACATATGAGAAACGTTCCCAGGGATGGAGACTTGTCACTTATTTTGTGCCATGAATTCGTCATGGTGGTGATTTATATTGGAGTGATTTTATTCTACAATGACGTCTTAAACAGAGGGGCTTATACTGTATGTCGGCAATCTAGATAATATAAAACTATTAATAAATACTTTTTTTTTTTAAAGAAAGACATGTGATGTTTGATACAGTGTAACATTTTCTAAGGTGATGTAACATGTATGGATGTCGGTGATTTTCCTACCTTGGAGGAAATGAAACACTGGTGATGGGTTTAATTTGCTATAATAAGCATGAGAGCAGAAATGAATTTGTCCTGGATGTTAACTTAATGTTAGCAATAAATAAAATGTCTCAAATTTAATTGCTACTAAATGGTGGAAGATTGATGTGGGATTGATGTAGGAAAATAATCATTGACGATATGGATGATTCACAATGTAAAAGGACAAAAGGAAATAGATACATGTGTGTCTGTGTGTGTGTGTGTGTGTGTGTGTGTGTGTGTGTGTGTGTGTGTGTGTGTGTGTGTGTGTGTATGTTTGTGTGTGTGTGAGTGTCTTCGCACTCATTCTGCACATAAGGGGCGAAACGATAAAAGACACTGTGGAAATTCCCGGGTCCCGGCTTTTACACAGCGTTTGCGCTTTCATTTCTCGTCTGCAGCTTTTGATCAGAAAGAGACACGGTGTGGCTTCATGGCGTTGCAGTGCATCACACACTGGCATCTCTGTCCACCTTCACACTGGCCCCTGAGCGACACACACACGCACACACGCACACACACACAAGGGAAAGATGACCTGTTTAGATTAATGTCACTGCGTGTGAGAGTCGTGAGATGTTAAAGATACGAGCTGCAGCTCAAGTGTGTGATTCCATGATAGGGTCACACAGCAAAAGATGGACCTCTCAAGTTCCATTGTGACTGAGAGGGAAAAAAAAAAGAAGAAGAAAAGTGGACGTTTCTTAGAATGTTACATGGGGATGATAAGGTGTCATTTCTCCTTTTTTTTTTTTCATTTTTGTAAAGCTAATTTCATCTGAAAGACAGACACTTTGTTTAGAAACACCACGAAACACCGTTTTCCAAAATAAATAAATAAATAAATAAATAAATAAATAAATAAATCCATTAGGAACTAAATGACAGTTTAAGAAAAAGAAAAAAAAAAAAACTCCTGTAATTAATTCAGAACAAAATACTAAGGACATTGTTGAACAAGCATGTAAAATTAATTAATTAACTATATACAGGTATGTAAGTAAAACAAACAAACAAACAAAAATCTAATAAATGAAATAAATTATTATGATTTTTTAATGATTTTTTTTTATTATTATTATTAATTACTACATGAAGTTAGTGAGTGAGAAAAAGTAACAAATAAGTAAATAAACAAGTTAATAAACAAGTTACTAAGTAATAGTGTAATCAGTGGTAGTAAGCAAGTGAATTAATAAGTACATTTAAAAAGTAAGTACCTAAAAAATTGCAAAAAAGAAAGAAGTGAGTTAGTAGACAGGTGAATGAGTAAGTTAGTAAGATAATGAAATAAATAAATAAATAAATAAATATAAAAGATTAAGTAAAGTAATAATTAGTGAGTAAGGAAGAATTTAAATGACAGAGCAAGTAAATAAATAAGCATATAAGAAAAATGAAGAAGCTAATATGTTGGTAAGTTAATAAATAAATTAATAACTGAGTCATTAATTTAAAAGAAACTGAATTAAGTTAAGTAGCTGAGTAATTAAGTAATTAAATGCATAAGTTGGTAAGAAATATCATACAAATGAGCAAGTGAGGAAGCAAAGTGAGAAATAAATGAGTAAATGGGTAAGTAAGTTAGTAGCTGAGTGAGTGAGTAAATATGTAATAAAATAATTAATTAAGGAATTAAGTGAGTGAATAATGGAGGAGGTAAAGTAAATAATAGTATTGAGTGAGTAATGAATTTACACAAATTGAGTTTTGTGTAATAAATTATTTGCTAAGGTAATTGATGATTTTATATCATATACTGTATATATCTAAGAATATTAAGGAATATATAAGTAACACCCAAAATCTGTCTTCTGTCTGTACTGATATAAATCTATACAGCTAATGTGCATGTGATGTGTCTGTCACTGACTATGTGCATCATCATCATCATCATTATTATTATTATTGTTAGTAGTAGTAGTATTAGTATTATATAAACAGATTAATATTTGGTACTGGAGCTTTTTAATCCCCTTTGCTTTCTTCCTGTTAAACATTTCTTTACCTCCTGACCTTGTGCATTTATATTGTATATAGCTCATGTGAAAACACACGGTGCTTTTATAGGCAACTATATCTTAACTGCACTGTTTGGATGCAGTACAATTTCTCTCTCTCTCTCTCTCTCTCTCTCTCACACACACACACACACACACACACGCACACACACACACACACACACACACACACACACGTGCGCATTGCTCACACACTGATTCTGGTGTGTTTTCTGACCGCCGTTGTGTGCTCTATCTCCTCTCCAAGCCCTTCCTCCCATGTGCTGCTGCTGCTGCTGCTGCTGCTGTTTGGCGTTTGTACAGCTGCCTCTGCGTTTTTATTTTAACAGGTTTTAATGTTCAAACAAGAGCACTTTGTTATGTTTTCATTTCAGCCTCGGTTTTCTCCGGGCAGCAGACTTGTAATTTGTGGTCATAAATTGGGGAGCTTTTGTAACCGAGTCCCTTTTAGTCCTTCGTCTGTCCATGAGGATAAATATACAGACGTGCCCACCTCGGCGGTCACAGCCCCCCCTCTGCCCCCCCTCTGCCCCCCCTCTGCCCTCCTCTGACTCATATCACACACTTCTGAGAGCTTCTAATTCCTGCTCTCTCACTAATGAGGTGCTGACTTTGAGAAGTCACTAAATAAACTAGGAATGATGAAGGAGTGAACAGGTTCAGTCATGTAGTGTGGTGCAAGGGCTTACATTCATCAGGCTTATGATTTAGACAGACAGACAGACAGACAGACAGAAAAATGGGCAGGCAGACAAACAGACAGGGAGACAAGCATGCAACAGACAGACAAACAAACAAACATATGAACAAACAAAAAACCTGACAGACCGGAGAACGAAAAACAAACAAACAACAGACAGACAGAAAGTTGTTTAAATAATACATACTTCTGTATAACATGGCAAACAAATAATAGCATTATTGATGCCATCAGTTTTTTACAGCATTTTGTGAAAAGAAATGTAAAATTAAAATGTGTAAATAAAAAACAAATGCGCAATGTTAGGTATATTTATGAAAACATAGACTGACCAATTTTCTTTAAATTACTATAATAAAATAAAAAGACAAATGTAGTAGCAGTAATACTAATAATTAAATATTTAAAAATATAATGTTTATATTTAATACAATGTAATGTAAAATAATGTACAATAATACTGGATTGATAAAGATTTGTTAATGTTATACAATTAACATTAATTAAATGTGTATTTATATCATATACACGACCAGTCGAAAGTTTGGAAACACCTTCTAACTCCATAGTCGTTCTTGATTTCAATTTTTTTTCAACACTGTAAACCAATACTGAAGGTTTATCTAATCTCTGATCTGAGGTGCTGCTTGTTAATGGGTGATTTCCGAGGCTGGTGACCCTAAATGAACTTGTCCTCTGCAGCAGAGCAGGTCTTCATGAGAGCCAGTTTCATCAGGGTGCTTGATGGGTTTTGCACTTGACACAATACTGTTCTTGCAAGATCTGTTCCAGAACAGCTGACCTCCATGTCTTAAAATAAAAACTGACTGAAATCTCCATATTGTTTTAAAATATAGAAAATAAGTCACTAAACAAAAAACATCGAATTAGAAGATATGTTCATACTTTTGACTAGTGCTACGTGAAACCCGGCCAAACAAACAAGTTATTTAGCCATAAGTGAGTAGCTTCTCATTTATTTAATAACCACCACAGTAGAAACAGTACTTCTGTTTCAGAAGAGTCAAATCATTATCCTGCAACAAGCAAAGAAAACGACTAAGGAGATTACTGAAGCTACAAAAAAGAACTGTAAAAAAAAAAAAAAAAACATTATTAAAAACCTGGAGGGATACTGGTGAATCATCATCTTCGAGGAAGGACTTGTGGTCGGAAATTTATTCATGGTTACTGTATGTTTAATAGTGACAGTGAGAGCATTTCCCCACGTATAATGTGAAGAGAACTCAAGGGATCGGGACTAAACAGCTGCGTAGCCTTGAGGAAACCCCTTATCAGTGAGGCTAATCAGAAAAAAGGTTGCACCCATCATGCCTAGTGCCTGCTACCTCTATATACAAGTCTGTGGGAGCAGTGCTATGGGGGGTTGTGAAAGTGACACATCTTGTCTTTAAATTATTATATTTCTTGGCTAAAATGCAAGTAAATAAATAAACAAACTAACAACCAAATGAAAAAAATAACATAAATAAAGATCTAAAATGAAAATAAATCATTATGTAATAATTATTATAGGTTTATAATTATTTATTTTTATAATATATAAATTATATATACAGTGTTAGTTTATAATATAATTAGATGTATAATTAGATGTATGATATATTGATATATGTAGACATAAATCATTATGTAATGATTATATTATATTATATTATATTATATTATATTATATTATATTATATTATATTATATTATATTATATTATATTATATTATATTTATTGTATTGTATTGTATTATATTAGAAGAGTCAAGGCCATTTACAGTAGATGACATCATTACTTCCAGTCGTCCAGCTTGACCCTAACGCCCGCATGTACTTTTTTGAATTTTTCCCCTTTAGTCTATTTTAGGTATGTTTTTCACCTGACTGAGCGCACACACACACACACACACACACACACACACACACACACACACACACACACACACACACACACAGAATGTGTTGTATTTGGAACACTTCCAGCTGTAGATATTTGACTGGATAGGAAAAGGAAGTGAGGTTATCAGTACGAGGACTCGGCGTGACTTCCTTTCACCCTCCTGCTTTCTGCTTCATAGTGTAGCCTGATAACACCCTGTGGGCACCCAGCTTCATTCCTCTGTTTTTCCATCTACTCATCTTGGTATCAGTGTGGGAACCCGACCCGGACCTTGTACACGAGGCAGATGAGAGTCATGGTGTCACTTCCTCCCAAAAACCCCACCCTGAGAAATCTCTCATCATCAGAAGACTTAAATAAAGATACAACAAGCACACGGTTATACAGAAGCATCCGGAATAGCATTACACAGAGAATTTCATCAAGCTGAAAAGTTATCATGTATGTTTTTTTTTTTTCAATTTTAAATTGATATCCTGAATTTATATCTCTTTAAAGTTCTTCCGTGCCAGTGCTGTTTGTTAATAGCCATATATGAAAAAAAAATTAAGACAAACATTGAATTGTATTGTTGGTCTGATCTTTAAGCCTAATCATGTCAAAACATTTTTTTAAATGTTTCATGTTTAATGTGCTTTGTAGTAATTTTGTGTTGTTACCAATTTTTCTTTTCCAATACACATACGTTGAGATCCATCTGATAGTTTTACTTACCTTTTATTTGTAAAAAAAAATAATAATAAAATAAATACATAAAAAATATATAAAGAAAAAAAATTATTTAATCTTTAATTGTTTAAAAAAATAATAATAATAATAAATAAATATATATAACCTAAACCACAAACTTTACTAAACTTGATAACAAGCAAACAAATAAAGAAAAAAAAACTGACATTTTTTTTCAGTCTGATATCAGTCTGGGTATTAAATCACAATCTAAATTTTTTTATTGTGATACCTTCGAGTAGCTCAACACTAGAGGTGAAAAGAATGAATTTTTCTCTCTTTATTGCTCTAAATACCTGCATCTGTATTTAGATTTTTTTAAAAGGGTGTTGCCACAGTTTTTCTTTCTGTTAATTTGTTTTATATAGAGAGTATAAATGTTTTCAGCAAAACACATTTTTCCTACAATATTTCATCTAATCGTCTAATTATCCACTGCAGCCGTAACCAGACAGTAACTCAGGATGAATGAAACTGTAAATCCATCATTAAGTGCCCAGAGTTCATGAACATGATGAACGTGGTCTTCCTGTCCTCCACAAGCTTCATGTCCGACTGCCTGAATTGTGCCTCAATAAAAAGCACAGATTTCTGGCCTGTCTGAAGGGAATCCATTTATTTTTATTAGCTGTTCTTTCTAAATAACATTAAACATGGTACAGTATGTGGTTTAATCAATACACCGGACCCGATAATGAAGTCACGACTTTAAAATGATATAGAAAGAAGGATACTGGAAATTTTTATATTTTCTTTAGAGAAAGGGGGGGGTTTGAATAAAAATGACTCAACCGACTGAATGTGAAAGATATTTTGTGGCATTGCAAAAAGTAGAAGAAGATAAAGAAGAAAAAAAGAAAAAGAAGAAGAAGAAGAAGAAGAAGAAGAAGTTAACCTGGTACCCTTATTACCTTGTCGAAGATGTAATCCAAATGTTATTGCATCACTAAACTTAAGAACCGATCGTTGTTTAATATGCAAATCCAGGCTAAGTTTAATCTGCATATTCATAGAGTCAGATTTTTTTTATTATTTCATTTATTTGTATAGACTTTTTATTGTAGTCTAATGACTGAAGTCTAATGAAGAATTTTTATTATTATTATTGTAGTGTCAAGGGACAGGAGAAAATTCATTGTTTTAAAAACATTTGAATAATTATGTATTTGATTCTATGAGTAATGCAAAGGAAGTCCTTGCTGGATTCAGTTTACAACAACAGCTACTTCTACTAATAATAATATTACTACTACTACTACTACTAATAATAATAATAATAATAACAAAATTCCATTTGTACAATGTAAAGTATAATATACAGTGAAATGCTTATACAACTGACCTAGAATCTAAAAATGAAAAGATTATTATTATTAAAGTATAATAATAATAATAATAATAATAATAATAATAATAATAATAATAATAATTTAACTTCTTACTTATCACATGAGTCATACAAATTAAACCTGAGGATTATATGTTATTATGTTCTCTGTAACTATAGCTTGAACAGTTTTGCCTTCAGATTGGCTTTATTGCAGTTCCTGCATGGTGTAGGAAATATAAATTCCACCTGGAAATAAACAATTATTCTAATTTTTTTTTAAGTACAATCCCCTGGACAATGCAGAGTGCAGCATCTCCATCACATTAAACCTGAATGTTTTAAGAGTCTCACTTGTGGGTTCTAATTCAGCATTGCAAATGAATTTCAGCATAACGAACCTTATGTACATATGCATGTGTGTGTGTGTGTGTGTGTGTGTGTGTGTGTGTGTGTGTGTGTGTGTGTGTGTGTGTGTGTGTGTGTGTGTGTGCGATTATGTATATGCACCTGTATGCTTCTGTGTGTGTGTGTGTGTGTGTGTGTGGTGCGTGTGTGTAGGTGTGTGTGTGGTGCGTGTGTGTAGGTGTGTGTGTGTGTGTGTGTGTGTGTGTGTGTGTGTGTGTGTGTGTGGTGCGTGTGTGTAGGTGTGTGTGTGGTGCGTGTGTGTAGGTGTGTGTGTGTGTGCACGCACATCATCATGCTCATCGAGGGCTCCTCCAGGCTACAGGGGGGCTGTAAACAGCTCAACAGCTGATTAAGCATTAAGCACTTGTAGAAAATACACAC
>JAAGKR010007140.1:5524-38614 GCA_011419295.1 Clarias macrocephalus | reverse complement strand
CTTGCGCTCTCCAGATGATAGGTTCAGCACTTTACCAACTGCGCCACTCGGAGGCCTTTATTACCAATTTTAATGCCTAGTTACTTTTCACCCACCCTGTATAAGAGCATCATTAAAATTAAAAAGTCTTGGTCTATATAAAGTACAAATACTGATAGTATCACATTTTCAGAGAGAAGGGGCACTGCTGAATTCTCAACATCTGAACAACCTTATAGCGAAGCTTTACTCCAAAAGGAACAATGCTGGTTCAGTTACATACTCTAGATTTAATTTAAAGTACAATTATATATACAGCTTCACTATTAATGCTACATGAGATAGGATTCTTCTCGCTACCTTCTTCTTTAGAGAGTCTATAAACATTTAAAGGGTGGTTTGCACAGGAAATGTTGCACCTTGCAGATCAATCCTTACTTTAGTGTAAACTTATGCTTGCTGATTCACGAAAGTGCAAACACCACAAAACATGAAGCAGATTAGAAAAAAAAAAAGAGTGTTGCATAAACAGGGCCAACACAGTGCATGTTAAAATCTCAACAACCGCCACAAGTTCAGACGTGCACAAGAAACAACATTGAGCTTTAATGAAGTTATCTGGGTAGCAGAAACATGAATGAAAGATAGCAAGAGCACTCTTCCTTGTGGGCATCATTACATTAGCATTAGCGTGTTTCAGTGTGATCACAAGGACGAGGCCTGTGGATTCTCTGCAAGTCATTTATTCATTCTTTCTTTCTCTATAGTGTGTAACCTGTACAGGGTCGCAGGATGCCCGAAGCCTATCCCAGCCTACACCCTCGACCTTTAGAGATGCAAGGCCACAGTGCTAACCCCTACCCCATCATTCCAACCATAATCCATTCATTAATAAAAGAAATTAATTAATTAATTGAAAAATAAAAATAAAGAAAATCATTAATTAATCAGGCCATTGCTTTGCTTCCTAAACAAAGCACAAATTTCAGGCCAGAATAGGAATCATGTGCTCTTTTTTTAATTTGCCGCTCATAATTCTTTTTTAGCAAACTTAACAACACATTGTAAAGATGTAAATCTATGACATATGCATTTATAGTTTTTACTACAAGACTGAACATTTCAGTTGCTTTTCACATGAGATAATGTGTAGCCTGCTTTCTCTACGACTCCTTATCTCAATCAGTTGAGTTTCACTTTGCCATTGGATTTTCTTTGTGTAACTTTGGTTCAAATCTTCTTGCATCTTATCAGTGTCAGATATTCTTATCCAACAAGTTCAGCATGTCTTCTGTTTTCCAGTGCATGGCATAAAGGTGCTTCTGTAGTCAGCAAAATATTTCCCTTTTAATGCTGCGGTTTAACGCGAGCTGATTGGCTGAACTTCTCTCGATCGAGAGCTTCATTTTATAGCTTCAATTTAGAAAATTCTTTGCAGGTCAAAATGCAAAAATCATTTTACTTATCAAGTCAAGAAAATTGCAAATACAAATGAGCATGTATATATATATCAGCATTAATGGGTCGCTAAGATTTTTAATAGTATGAAAGTACATGATCAACATCAAAGTTAATGGGTTCACAGCAACTCTGTGTGTTTCATTCATCCAGTTTTCTTTTCTTTTCTTTTTGTTTTTCAAAATAAAGAAAAAGACTTTTCTTCTGTTGCAATTTTATTCATTAAAGTGAATTCATTATTCAACAAAATGTTTGTGTTTTTCATGATTTTAGATTAATTTTGGGGCTGAATTGCATGGAGGATGTTGATTGATCCGGTGGTCTGTCAGTGGTCACTGGGTAGAGCAGAGGTTCTGTGTTCTTAGTTAAATCAGGAGTCCTCAGAAATGAGAAAACACTAAAATGTGCAGGGCAAGTTGTAGGAGTTAAATGACATGTGGGGGGTTGGGAGGGGGGGACACTTGACTACAAAGTCTGGTTCATTTTAATCTGCGGGAACACAATTGTTCTCTGCTTGGGAACTGTGCTCGAGTTCCCTAGAAAAGGTGTTCTCCAGCACGGTACGGCGTACTAGGGCACTGATTAAATCAGATATGGAAGCCAATCATACCTGAGAACGGAAGTAGGTGTTTAGACTGTTTAGACGTGACATCATCAGTGCTGTCTGTCTCCTTGGAAATCCCAGGTTCTCCCAATCTCATCCTCTGACCTACACAGCCGTAGTTGATACAGTAGAAAAGGATGTGATAACGTTGCTCTTGACATTAACTTCTCTCTCTTTTCTTCTCGTGTTTAATGGTGGCTCACAAATCAAGTAGGTGCAAACCACCTGCAGCATTGGAGAGTGTAAATAAATGTGCAAGTGTACCCGAGAACGGAGACCAAAAACTATTAGAATGCTGAACAGCAGGGGAGTGGGAGGGTCATGGTACAAATCAATCGTACATGATCTGAAAACGCCCTTAGGTGGGCAGTAAGCTAGGAATTATGCAGAGTGGGTGGGTGGGTGGGGGGGGGGGGGGGGGGGGCGCAATAACATCATCAGCAGAACAGTGTAGCAGAGTTGGGCATATTGTCAGAGCATTGTATTATTTGTATAGTACATTAAACAATAGTGATTTTTGCAAAGCAGTTTTACAGAATCAAAAGACAATTAGGGAAAATAATGAAATGTGTGAGAAAATATGTAGGAATCAAAATGATTAGATTGTCCCTGATGAGCATGCTGAACTTAGCACATCATATGGAAAATTTAGTTGCGTGGGATAAAGAAAGACAAAGACCGTGTAAGTCGCCTTGTTGATCTCCACCAGGAGCTGGGTTGTTAAGGCCGCCTCAAAGACCTCAATGTGGAGATCTGTCCTGGACGGCCTCTGTCTGGAGCTCCGTGCTCATCTTATTCAGTCACCGCGCTCCAGCAGACACACTGACTGTACCTGAAACCTGCCTCAAACCATTTACCACAAAAAAAGAAATTAATGCTGCAGCTCACACCTGAGTATGGGGGGAAATCTGTCTCATGCATTTTGCCAAGCTTTCGATGTTCCCCAGGTTTGAGTCCCCCTAAGCGATCGGCGACTTGTCACTGGTCTCACACCACAGTAGTGCATACATATTAGGGTCTATTATTATTTCAATCAAAAAAACATATAGTAGCATGAACACCTAACTACAAGAAAACTGAGTGCCACAGCGCTGCCGGGGAAATCCCTGATATTTATCAGAGGCACCAACGACTGAAATGACACCTGTGTGGGTTGGTTAGTTTCAATGATAAGCATCATTACACAGGAATACAGCATTTCAGACACTGATTCATAGCAAGAGGCCAACTTCTCCAGATCACAGAGATCAAAGCCAAGGTTGAGATTAGCAGGACTGGAGAAATGGCTGGCAGGTCAGGAAATAATCCTGTACGAGGTAAGAAATCTAAAAAATAAAAATGGCTTTTGATGAAGACCTGAGCAGGATATTAAAGCACCATTGGAAGACACACACTGAGTATTAACTAGGATGCAAAACATGTTAAACCGTTTTACACAATGCTACATGGAGATAATTGGGTGTATATGTGACTCTTTTAGTGTTTGCGCAGATCACCTGCAAGGAGTGACAGGTCACTTGTGTTACAATGAATGATGTATTTAGGCTTGAGGTATTTAAATGAGCTGTGCCTAAACAAATCCCAAGTCTAGGTGTACACATCATAAAAGCACCGCTAACAGTCATCCGGGGAACGAAGGTCAAAGGTCAGATACAGTACAACGAAATTTAGAATTTACATTTATTTCATGCATGATCGCACAGTTTCTTCTGTTGCTGTTCTGTTGATGTTGCTGCTTTATCATGGGCTCTATGAATGATGATTATGTAATGGTAAATTTCCCCATTGCCTGAGTTAATTACATGGACCTGACAATGTAATACATCATGTCAATTTTACACATACATCACTTGATTATTTGAAAATTACGCATCTTTTTTTTTTTTTGGAAGTCCGAGTTTAGGTGTGTCCTTGTCCTTTCCGACACATTTCCCCTCAAGTACACCTTGCACACATACACACACACATGCCCACACGCGCAGAGAGACGGCAGTGTGAGATGAATCTAAGCTGTTACACTACTCGGCTTGTGTGCACGCTTGCAGATACACGAATCTGGCCTCTAAGAGCTGACACCTGCATCAGAGTGTGTGTGTGTGTGTGTTTTCGTGTGTGTGTGTAGGATATTTTTGGATAAGGCGTGTGTGTGTGTGAGGGCTTTCTATCACACTCACCACACCCTGCCTTGCCCGCTCTGAGTTAATGGGTGAGATTGTTTGAAGGAATGATGAGGTGTGAAACCACAGGTCCAGTGAAGGACAGCAACTCTTGCATGCATGCAAGCGCGTGCGCGCACACACACACACACACACACACTCGCACATATTTTTCTGATACGCGGTACACACGGTATAAGCATTGCATTTCAAGGCAGATTTCTGGTGTCAGATCGAATCACTCTAGGCGTAGCTCTGTCTTTGTGAGCTGCTGTGGTTTAATTGTGATTTGCAAATGGTGTGCATCGAGCGCACAAGTGAGTGGAACATGTTTTATACATTCTTATTATTAACTTTTTGTTTCTTCTGTCATGCTGCTAAAGCCAAAGTGTTGCACTTATGTTTACTGCTAATGATGGCACTCTGAGACACGTGTGATGGCCCTGCCTTGTCCTGTGTAAAAAAAAAAAAAAAAAAAACCCAGCTATCACATCTTGTCCTTCTTTTGTCTTTACTTCTTTCTTTCTTTTTTTTCTTGCTTTCCTTTTATTTCATTCTGTAATTACTCTTCTCTCTTAGTGCCCCAATGGATCCTCTTCAAACTGATATTAAATATGATAAGGTTTGGGTATCACTGTGTGTAACATAATGAAATGCCTTCTCTATGGTGCAGCTTCTCGCTTGTAAATATGAAGATGTGCCCTAATGGCTCCTTTTGTAATGAAAAGAAAAGATATAGTGCCCTCTAGATGGTGTTGGTTTGGGTTCTGCTATGTGTGAGAGAAAACATGATGGAATGTGTGTACAGTGGAGACAATCTGATACAGTAGCATAACGGATTCTCTTCAAATGAACGAAACGCGATGAAGTGCCCCCTAAGCTACTGCTACTGCATGTGCTAGAAAATGTAATGTGCCATCAGGGCTACAGCTATGAGCTGGAAAATATGAAGATGTGCCATCTGCGGTACTGCAGTGTGTTAGATGAAGTGAGGAGGTGCCCACACTTTACAGTATGTACAGTACTACACTGTGTTAGAACATATGATGAAGTGCCTTCTAGAGTGTGTTAGAAACTGCTGTTAGCAATGTGTCGAACTGGTGTCTATGGGATTATACTGTGCTCGAAAATATGGGGTACTGCAGCGTGTTAGAAAATGTGATGAAGTGCGCGTCTACAAGCTCTCGCTGTTGTTATTTTTACCCCTGCATGTAGCATGTGGGTTTCATTTTGTCTTTTTTTTTAATAATATTATATATTTGGAATTTTATTGTATTTACAGGCCATGGTGAATACACTTTCATGCATTTCACATGCATTCATCTTACCTAAATGAGAAACTTTGAATGAGAAAAAAAAAACAGATGTGAAAATAAACTATGAAAAAAAGATATATAAATAAATAAAACCACAGGTGAAATAGGTGTGATTGTGTTCTCCACCCTTCTGTGCGTGGCAGTATGAGAAAATGGATAATAACAAATAATGAAGATGTCAGTCATTATTTTTAAACAGTAAAACAAGTCGCAGTGCCCTCTGCTGGTCATCTACAATACTGCTGCTCACAGCAGACCATGTCATCTGCATTTTTATTTATTTTGGGTGCGGGTTTTTTTTTTTTTTTTTTTGCTTCATTAATACATCCTTGGATGAATATGTGAGTATATTTAAATATACTACTACTACTACTACTAATAATAATAATAATAATAATAATAATAAAGATAAAAAAAACTTCCACAGTATAAAGTAAAACTGTAGTTGATTATAAAAACGATACCAAATTGATTCATAATTTGCTTATTTGAATAAAAAAACACATGTTGATGAATACATTTAATAAATGCAATTAATTAATTCCACGACACTGTTTGTGAATAACAGCGTTGAGCCGCTAGCCCATTGCCATGGCAACTTCTAAATGAAGCCGTGAATTTGGCACGTGCTCCGTGTGTGTGTGTGTGTGTGTGTGTGTGTGACTCCTACATTCCAAACCTGAGCACTACCTCAGTAACTAGTTCAGCAAAAAGAGTACGCGAGCATTGGGCGCGAGCTTGCGCGTCACCATGGCAACACACACTGCCCTACTCCGAAGTGTGCACGCTCCTTTCTCACTCCTGACGGGAAATCTGCCCCGAGAGAACCGGCCTGCACCGGTACTGCCCCGGCTGTCTAACGGGCCCGTCCTCAACGGCTCCCTGCTCCCTGTGTGAGCGCACTAGCGCAGAGGGCAACGCGCTGAGACACACTGAACTACACGCGGACGCTTTCTACCCCACAGGGCGCCTTCCTAGGGTGTAGGGTGCTATTTGGGATCCGTCCCAATGTTCCTCATTCGGTGATTCTCTTTAAGCGTCTAAAGCTTTTCATGCCGGACCACTGAAAGCTGCTCACAGTTAGCAGTAAGTACACAGTTATTTCGTATGTGTTTATTATTGTGTGGTTTTTAACCTAATAAACAGTTGAGAAAATATTAAGTTTTTTTGTGATGATGATATATACATTATATATAAGTACCTACATACAGTATACATATTATATACATACATACTGTACATATATATATATATATATATATATATATATATATATATATATATACACAGTGCACATGTATACAGTAAACATATTATATACATACATACTGTACACACACATATATATATATACATACCTGTATATACAGTGCACATGTATACAGTATACATATTATATACATACATACTGTACATACATATATATACATACCTGTATATACAGTGCACATGTATACAGTATACATATTATATACCTGCATTTATACAGTGTACATGTATACATGTATACATCTCTCAGAGGGGAGGGATGAGAGGTACTTCGCTCTCTAACATCAATCACTGTTCTACAGCCAGTCATGGGGGTCTGTGAGATTACGCAAGCGGAAGGAGCGGACAGCGCTGTCCTCCGAGTGTGTTACTCCACCCCCAATGGTGCGAGCAGTTCAAAAAGATGCAGCTGGCAGGCATTGCATGGTTTAGAGGAAACACGCAAAAGTCTTCGGCCCTCCCTGGCTGGTAATAGTAGCCTTGATGGGGGTGTGGGAATTGGATACGACTAAATTAGGGAGAAAATCGGGGAAAACCCCCCCAAAAAATACATACATACATATATATATACAGTGCCATGCGAAAGGCCCGGGTTCATATTACATAAAATCTGTGCCAAATTGTGTGTCCACTGAGTAAGACATAGCCTAGTAGACGAAAAGCAAAGTAACGAGTAAAACCCAACCTATGCAGTGCAGCATACCACTGGCAGCTGGTTGAAATGATGTTGGAGCAGTGTTTACATCATATTCTTCCTTTTTATTCAAAATGATACAGATGTTTAAAGTGTTTCATATTTACACTGCGTTCCTTGGCAATTTAAAGATTATTGTTTGCTGAAAGCTGTTGTTTAATCTTCTCTCTCTCTCTTTCTCTCTGTGAAGGTGATGTTCACTCTCTCAGAGCTCTGGTCTGTTACTGAGGGGCAGGGTCACTATAAGCTGCTGAAGCCATGGTGGGAGGTCTTCATGGACTACCTGGTTCTCCTCATGCTCATGGTGTCCATCCTGGCCGGGACTTTGCTACTTTCACGAGACGGAGTGGTGTGTGTCCCCATACACTCCACCTCAAACAACTCCACTTCTTCTTCTTTGGGAGTTCCCTTGGATCCCGTCATACCTCAAATTTCATCAAGTATTCCCATATCCAGGAGTCAAGGCATTCAGACCAACCTCGACTACCAGCAGTATGTCTATGTGAGCACCGTGTGCTACCAAGAAGCTCTCCCATGGTTCTCGCGCTTCCTGCCCTATGTCACCTTACTGCAATCGTTGCTCCTGCTCGCTAGTGGTTCCTTCTGGTTCCATTTTCCGCTTACTTCTTCCCGCATTGAGCACTTTTTAACCATACTTGCCAAGTGCTGTGAGTCGCCCTGGACATCCAAGGCACTCTCCCATGCTGCCAAGCTGGACAGAGCACATCACAGTCACCATTCAGATGAGGACAAGCTCACAAGGATTCAAGTGCCACACATACCTAAGCTCTTTACTCGACAGTCCAGCCTTGATTCAGGAACTGACAGCCCCCTTCTGGCCAGGATGGGTAGTGCATCTGCCCAGCCTTCTCCATGTCCATCCAATTTGTCTCACTGCTCCACACTGTCCTCTCTCTCAATCCTAGAACCTGTTTCAGGTACTGTCCTTCCAGAAAGTTCTAGCCCTAGCCCCACTCTGGACAGGAGCGATGGAGAACAGGCAAGAGCCCTGTTTGAGAGAGTCCGCAGGTTCCGGGCACACTGCGAGAGTTCTAATATCGTTTACAAGGTCAGTAGGTGGTTTGGAATACCAGTTATATACTAGTCTGTCTTCATTGCTTAATGGTTATCCTATGGTCTGTTGTCTTGTTTCTCGCAGGTTTACACAGCTCAGACCGTTTTCAAAGTGCTGAAGTTCATTGTGATTGTGAGCTACACCACACCTTTGTTGGGCTCCATCTCTTTTACCTACATCTGCCAGCCCCATTCTTACGCTTTAACAGGATACCAGACCTTCCAGTGCACCCACCTGCTATCATCTGTCCTGCGCAAGCTGATGAAAGCCTACATCTGTCTCATGGGGCTTTATGGCCTTCTGGGCATCTACACCCTTTTCTGGATTTTCCACAAGTATGCCTATGAGCAATAGTTTGTCGAGTGTAAGAGGACAGATCTGGGTTCAGGCTTATTTTTGCTGTATCATTGTCATTATTTGGAGGTAAACTGTGGGGAAACTGATCCTGGATCTGAACTGTTACTCTGAGACTTGTGTATCCTTCTGTATTCTTTTCTGTGAGCTCATAAACTTCCCTCATTGGTTAGTGTACTTATGAATGACAGGGGAGAGAAAATTTGCTCCCAGATATCTCCCAGATAGCTGGTTTAGTTGATAACTTTCAATTGATCTGCTGACTAATACTACCTCATTTGTTTATGCTTCCTTCCAAGCTTTCAGTCACACATGGAGATAAATACTAACCAAGTGAGTAGATGTGATTAGAGTGTCTTCTAACACGATACCTATCCTTATTAGATTTACACTGATCTCCAGATGGTCTTTGAATCATTCAATGTTGTGCTACTGAGCAACTAGCAACTGAGGATCTGCTACATTTTATCTAAAAATTATTGGGTTTCTGAAAAGATTTCCTCAGTGCTTCCATTTTACATTAATAAAGGCTGCCCTAGGCTCTGTTGCTCAATAGCATCCCTTCCTACCAGACTTCCAAACATGTCCTTCAGTGTCAATGACAATGTCATCTCTGTCTCATCCCCAGGTCTCTTAGACAATACTCTTTCCAGCATCTGCATGAAATTGGTTCCATGTTGGATGCTCCAGACCTGTGCAATGACTTGGCCTTCTTGTTGCACATGACGGATCAGTATGACCCCCTGCTGGCGCAGCGTCTCTCGGTTTTCCTGTCTCCTGTCAGTGAGACTCGGCTCATGGAGGAGAACTTGGAACGTCGCTGGAACGCCACTCGTCTGCGTTCAATGATAACCTCCGATCAAAAAGGGCGCTCTGTTCTGCAACTGGTGGCTGTTCCACATCTACCTCCCGCACTTTTCACCCTCAACCAGTTGGAAGTGCTAAAGCTGGAGTTAATTGGAGATGCTAAGCTAACAGCACAGATCTCCAATATGACTGCCTTAAGGTGATGGTTCGAATGTTAATCCACTGGTTGTATTCAGATTGCGTTTGATTTTCTTTCCAGACCTTAGGCAGTCTGCTATTCTTTTGTGACCAGCAGTGGTCCATATAACTAATCATTAGTTCTCCTGATAACGGATGTCTTTGGTTCAAATGTTATGTTTAAATGTTATTTAATAGTGGAAGGTTGATTTTTCATTGTACTTACATTGTAATGAAACACAAATTAACATTTTCTTTCCACAGGGAGCTTCACTTGTACCACTGCTCAGCTACAGTGGAGTCTGGTGCTCTTATGGTCCTTCAGGAGCGTCTAGAGTCTCTACACCTCACTTTCACCCAAGCTGCAGACATCCCTGAATGGGTGTACTCATTGCGCAGCCTGCAGGAGCTCCATCTGAGTGGACGGGTGGCCAGTGAGGGCACTATCGGTCGTGGCTGGGCGCTGGGCAGCCTACGCTATTTGCGGCACCTTCGGCTCCTCTCATTGCATGGCACGCTCCAACGAATCCCATCAGAGCTGAGCGAGGTTGCTGGCACCTTGGTGCATTTAGAGATACACAACGAAGGTGCCAGGCTTTTGGTTCTAACAGGACTGCGACGACTGGCAGGGTTGACTGAACTGGAACTGCAGGGATGCCAGCTTGAGAGATTGCCTTCAGCTTTGCTGTCACTAACAGCATTGCGCAGTTTAGACCTGCAGCACAACAGCCTGAGGACATTGGAGGAACTGCTGGGACTGCAGCATCTAAGGCGTCTTTCCTGCCTACGACTGGCCCACAATCGCATACTTGCTGTTCCTACAAGCGTGGGAGTCCTGCGGGCCTTGGAGCTCCTGGATTTGGCACACAATGAGTTGCGGAGTCTTCCACCAGCTCTTTTCACAATCCATAGACTCAGACGCCTCCTGCTGGCTGGGAACCTGCTTGAGGAACTGCCTGCTGAAGTTGGGGCACTGACTCTTCTCACAGAGCTTGACCTGAGTGGCAACAGGCTTGAAAGACTTCCAGAAGCACTTTTTGCTAACTGCAAGGAGTTGCGCATTCTAAATTTGGCCAACAATTCCATAGGATCCCTGAACACGGGACTGGGATCTTTGAGGCACCTTTCAAAGTTGGACATGCAAGGAAACAACCTCGAGGAACTGCCGGTTGAGCTTGGATGCTGCTCAGGGCTTCGTGGGGGTGGTTTACTGGTGGAGACCTGGCTGCTTCACACTTTGCCATGTCACATCAGGGACTTCCTCCAGCAGCCGTCTTGTGCTTCTTCAGAAGCTAATTCCCGCCCTTGTTCGGATATATTCCCTGCCTTCTCTGCTGCTCAGTGGAGCTTTGTCTCCTCTGTGGAATCACGCATATAGTTGAGAAGAGATCTAAAAGCAAATTTCATACGATGGTGATGTTTCATACGAAGTCATTGCGTGTTTTCCCGGCAACAATTTTTGGCCAGAATTTGCTAAAAATACTCAACAAGTTCTTCTTGAATGTCTTTCAGTGGAAAGCAAAATACAGACTTGTTTTCACATTCTTATGATGGATAAGATTGTAACCCAGCCTCAGGATCAAACCGGGCTAAAAACATAGCCACAAATATCAACATCAATGTCATATTCCATTGATGATTACTGTTCAGAGTTATTTAATCAATTAACTGGTGTTTATACAGCTGTATAGAAGGAGAGAAGATGCTTTCTTCAGTAAAGCTGCATTTTATATTTACTGTCTCTTTTTAAATCGATAATATACTGCATATTAATCTAATGTTTGTAACTCCATAATTTAATGTACAATTAAAAGAATAACATTTAACTAACCTCAGTTCATTATTGATTATTCATGTTCACACTACACATGATCACACACTTATGGTACAGGTTTAACTTCAGGCAAATACCCAAGGACTGGCAACTTTGATTAAATTCTGTTCAGCAAAATTTTGCGTGATACTGTGATAAAATCTGTCTGGACAGACAGAATTTTTTTCTGAGACTGGGTTCGGGTCCTCAAATGTATGAAACGTAAAGATAGCACTGAAAGTAGAGATGAGCGAATCCGGATTCGTCCGGGTTAAATAACCCGATCCTTTATATGACTCACGAATCATGAATCCTTCTCTTCATTAACTCTGATCAGTCGAGTCCTAAGTTATCTTGTTGCTAACAACAACATATATAAATACAAACTGATCATTTCACAATTCAATTGTTCTCAGGAGTGGTTAGTTAGTAACTGTAGAAACAAGTGGCTGAGTCAGTTGTTTAGAAAACTTCCTGCACAGTCAGAAACATGAAGGATTCAAAATAGCGGGTACTAATTCATCTAATTCTAATTAATCTGATTTTATTTACACCGAACATATTTGTTACATCTGGGATGAAAAACGGCTCTGGCAGTTCCAGGAGTGCAGCATTCAAGTAGCTCAGCTTTGCGCACCTTAAGTGTTGATAAAGATGATAAAGAAAGTAGTTACCTCTTTTATTTTCGGCAAAGATAATTAATGAAACATTATGAAATCAAGTAATAATTTAGATGTGCATCCTGTTCTTGGTCGCCATGCTGGTTTTTTAGGTAAACCTTAATTTCCGGTGTAATTAACTCAGATTGCGCAAAAGGTGTGCAAAGCTGAGCTACTTGAGTGCTGCGCTCTTGGAGGGCTGTGATTGGTTGAATGGTGAGCTCGTATCTGATTGGATAAAGAGAACGGGTGTCCCACGTTGCTGCCAGCAAAGTCTCTAAAACACACACAAATTCAGGGATATTCACACATGAAAGACGATTTTCACATGCACAGTGCATGATGCACTCGTGAATTTTAAACATTAAAAATAAAAATTGACAGTTGTACATCTGTGAATTGTGTTTTGCATTTGTGAAACGAATATTATATAGTGCACGTGAGCTTTTTTTTTTTTGCGAATATGTTTTTTTTTTTCGTGCACGTGCATGTGTGCGAGTTCTGACCAATTTCCAGACAAAACCTTCCTTTTATTTATACGAATTATTCAAACGTACGCTAAGGGCGCTATACTGGAAAGTGGATCAGTCTAGCGCTCGTAAAATATACACATTAAAATTTAGGTAACATTCACAATCTGGCAACACAGTAAACCCGCGGTTTCGTTTGGCGGTAATAATAGACGGACTCGATTAACCAATCACAGCGCAGATGGGTAGTGTTGTCCATCCAAACTATCCAATGGTAGTGCGTTGTCACTGAGAGGGCGGGTTCTTCCGGGTTGCGGTATAAACCCGAGGCCTGCGCGTGTGCTCGGAACATCTGTCCTCCTTTCTCTCCGGGTTTGTTCGCTGTAAAGGTAAAACCGCTTTGTTTTATTTTAAAATGTTTAGAATTTGCATTTTAATGTAGTCTTTGTGTAAGCGATGAGTGTTCAATAAAATTGTGTGAATGAAAAATAAGTAACTGGAGCAGCACCAGAGGCGCGTTAATGTATTGAAACGTTTCGCTAATGCTAGTTAGGCTAATTAGCCTAGCCGGCTGTTTCGTTCAGAACAGTTTTCTGATGTATTGACTATTAGAGGTTTTTATTGCGTCTTAGGCGTTTAGTTTGCTGAGATAGATCGTGTGGTAAGTGATTAAACAAAGGAAATAAAGGGAATTAATTGCTAAATAGTAAGAAGATGCACGGCTAGGTGACGTCACGTTGCTAGGTTAGCTTGTAGCTATGATGGTGGCGTTCATTGTTCCTCGCGCGCGCGCACAGACGCGCACACAAACGCGCGCGAGCACTATAACAATATTAATGTGCTGGGTTCATTTATTAGCGTTCATTGCCGTTATTAACAGGAGTAAAGTTCCAGTCATAAATGCGTTATTTAGTACTTCTGTAGAGCTCGAGCTAGAATGCTGGGGCTTGTTACCCTATGTAGTGCACAGGGGTAGGGAGCGAGGGGGTGTCTGAGGCGTAATCGAGACTAGTTTGATGCAAGAAAACAACTGATCCTGTGTTCTGTGTAGGCTGATGGAGGGAGTTTAAGATTCAGTTTAAGTTTCAGTGGTAATAATAATAATGATTGTAATAATAATAGTATAAACGTTTGTCTGAAAATTGTCTCATGGAGAAGTTAATCGTGTGTAGTGGTTAATGGTTCCTGGTTCAAACCACTACCACAGAGTTGCCCCCTTGAGCAAGGCCCTTAGCGAGGATCAGATGTATACTGAAATAAAATAATAATAATAAGTGAAGAAGGATTGGATTAGAGTATCTGCCAAAATGGCCTAAATTTAAATTACACAGTCACAGTATTGAATTGGGATATTTATTTTTAAAAATCGTGACCCTTCTTTTCAAAACAGGATCGCAGCGGGATCACGATGATATGGTATCAGGTCGTCCGTGGTGATTCCCATCCCTAGTGAGCAGTTTATTCTAACCTGGTTGAACAGGATTTCCTGTAGTGCTGGATCGTTGTCGGCCCGGTGATCTCGCTAAACCTGAATCACCTTTTTGTTCTTAAATCCCCTGCAGTTTATCATTCCCCAGTGTCTTAGCTTTTATTTATTTTTGTTTTTTAAATGAGTTTTGAGTGAAAATCTGTAAGAAGTCAGAACAAGCGAAAAGCAGTTGTTCTCACTTTTGGATGTTTTTTAAACATTGAGAAGGTGGTGTGTTAAACTTCTCTGACTTAGTTTTCAAATCCTGTTGCTCTGTGATGTGTGAACTGTGCTTGAGTTCAGTCTCTTCCTCACTGGTTGTCTTCAGAATGGCCGAGAATGACGCTGATAACGAGCTGTTGGACTACGAGGAGGACGAGGAGCCTCAGGGAGCACCGGAGAGCGCCACCCCGGCCGGCAAGAAGGAGGTGAAGGGTTCCTACGTGTCCATCCACAGCTCTGGTTTCAGGGACTTCCTGCTAAAACCCGAGCTCCTGAGGGCCATCGTGGATTGTGGGTTCGAGCATCCGTCTGAAGGTATGGGGAAATGACTAGAAGTGTTGATATAAAATTTTTTCCTTTTTTAAATATATACAGGCATGGCAGTGATTAATTTACATTGTGTGTGTGTTTCAGTGCAGCACGAGTGTATCCCACAGGCCATCCTGGGCATGGACATCTTGTGCCAGGCGAAATCGGGTATGGGGAAGACAGCAGTGTTTGTTTTGGCGACGCTGCAGCAGATCGAACCCGTCGACGGACAGGTATGCCATGTTTTATCAGACGCAGAGAACGTAAAAACCCCTTTTTTGCCAGATGTTACACGTTCCTTTTTTCAATCAGGTGTCGGTGCTGGTGATGTGTCACACACGTGAGCTGGCCTTCCAGATCAGTAAAGAGTACGAGCGCTTCTCCAAGTACATGCCCACAGTGAAGGCGGCCGTGTTCTTCGGCGGGCTGCCCATCAAGAAGGACGAGGAGGTGCTGAAGAAGAACTGCCCGCACATCGTGGTGGGGACGCCGGGACGCATCCTCGCCCTCATCCGCGGCAAGATGCTTAGCCTGAAAAACGTCAAACACTTCGTTCTGGACGAGTGCGACAAGATGCTGGAGCAGCTTGGTACGAACGTTTTCTCTCTCGGGTTTCATCTTTAGTGCGAGATCGTTTGTTTTTGCACAATCTGGCAACCGAGGCTGAGCCGTCTAACTCTGAATGCTTGTCTGGTTGGTTTATAGCACATGAAAACAACCTGTAGTTCTGGTTCCTTCTGTGTCTTTTGTTCCTCATGCAATGGAGGGATGAGTTGAGTAGAGACAGTGGAAATGAAATCGATTTGTTAACTTTAAACCTTGTTAAATTAATATTATTGCTGCTGACAAGAGAGACGTGATCTGATTCAGTGTTTCTGAGAAGTTGCTGAACCCAGTGCTTTGTATTTATCTTCATCATGAATTCTCTCCCTCTTATTGTCTGTCTCTCTTTCGATCTTGTCTTGCTTTGTCCTGATGTCTTCATCTCTTGACACCTCAGTTCTTTCTGCTTCTCTCAATGTCTCTCTCGCTATGTGGCTCTCACGCTCTCTCAACGCTTTCTCACTTCTGTCTTTTTCTTGCTTTTTGTCTCTGCTTTCACGTTTTATATAAATTATAATGTTTTTCCCCTCCAGTCTGTCTTTCTCTTTCAATATTCAGAGGCGTTTTATTGGCAATGACGCATGTTTACATTTGTGTTGCCAAAACTCAAATAATTCAGAGGGAAATTAACAGGAATAAATGGATAAAAAGTATAAGAAAATGAAGAATAATTGTATAAAGGGGGGATAGAATAAAGTGAATTAAGAACTTATGAAATAAAAGGGTGCAGACATTAAGCTTTGCAGTCAAAGATGTATGAAGTGGCACTATTGGTGGATACGGAAAAACAAGAACAATATTCTATTAATAACAATCTCTTTCTCTGACAGATATGAGGAGCGACGTGCAGGACATCTTCAGACTCACCCCTCATGAGAAACAGTGTATGATGTTCAGCGCCACCCTGAGTAAAGAGATCCGGCCGGTCTGCCGCAAGTTCATGCAGGACGTGAGTGTTTAAACCTTAAACACGACGCTTCACCACACCTCGAAATAAGAAAAGCTTCAGTTTACAATTTATTTAAAGTTAGAATATTTTATTTTATAATCTTCATAATTTTTCCCCAGCCGATGGAGGTGTTTGTGGACGATGAGACGAAGCTGACGCTGCACGGCCTGCAGCAGTACTACTGCAAACTCAAAGACAGCGAGAAGAACCGCAAGCTCTTCGACCTGCTCGACGTCCTCGAGTTCAACCAGGTAAGGACATGTCGTACAGACAGATGCACGCCTATAAAGCCAGGGTCCCTGTACATCTCTAACCCGGTGTGCTGTGATTCCCGTTTTGTCCTGCAGGTGGTGATATTTGTGAAGTCTGTGCAGCGCTGCGTGGCGCTGTCTCAGCTGCTGGTGGAGCAGAACTTCCCAGCTATCGCCATCCACAGAGGCATGGCCCAGGAGGAAAGGTATGTGTACACACACACACACACACACACATCTACACGCTCGCTGCATCAAACCAGTCCAAACGGGTTTCGGAGCTAATTTTTTCGTGGGTAATTTTCCCATTCCCGTCATCAGCTTTTCCTGTTTTTTCATGGCAGATCTACCGGCTGTTATATCTATTTTTTTTTTTACATTTGTTCATTTTTCTTTTTTTCTTCTTTTTTCATTTTAAAGAAATACTTGTGTTAACAATAAAGAATAAAGACTGTTGCTCTGGCTTTAAATACTTGTCATGCAGTTATAGAATAACCCACAGCAGGGTGCTCAGTTTCCTCTAACAGGGCTTAAGAGAACGTTTTATTCGCTTCATACCACAGCATTTTGCCAAGCATTGTATTTTACTTCTTATTTATGGACGTTGTAGAGTATCCGTGAAACAGGTTGATGACTTGATGTGTAGAAATTAACGAGACAGGAACATGTTCAGCTTGTCAGTCTGTGTGAGTTTGTATAAACCCGTGATTGGAAACTGTGCTTGCATCAGAGAAAACCTCCTGACCAATGTGATGGTGGATTTGAGTGTTTAGACTTGTTCTGCGTCTGTTCAGGTTGTCGCGCTACCAGCAGTTTAAGGACTTCCAGAGGAGGATCCTAGTGGCCACGAACCTGTTCGGCAGAGGGATGGACATCGAGAGGGTCAACATTGTCTTCAACTATGACATGCCCGAGGACTCAGACACTTACCTGCACAGGGTGAGGCAACTGGACACGTACCTGCACTCGTCTTTTACACTGTTTGAACCCCGCCTCTTTTTCTTTTTTCTTTTTTTCTTGTCATGACCGTGATAACGTCTCACCTGTAGAGGGAGTCGAGGTGAATTAAAGCTAAAGGAATGGTTCTTGCTTCCTCAGTTCTGCTTCTTCTACCTTCACATGCATATGATCTTGAGTAGCATCCACTTTTTAATCCATAGGGTTTATTTAATTTGATGTTGCCCCTGCCTTCTTTGCAGCTATAACGGCTTCAACTCTACCGTGAAGGCTTTCCACAAGGTTTAAGAGTGTGTTTATGGGAAGTTTTGATCATTCTTTCACAAGTGCATTTGTGAGGTCAGAAACTGATGTTGGACAAAAAGGCCTGTCTCACAGTCTCCGCTCTAATTCATCCCAAAGGTGTTCTATCGGGTTTAGGTCAGGACTCTGTGCAGGACAGTCAAGTTCTTCCACACCAAACTCGCTCTTCCATTGAACCTTGCTTTGTGCTCTGGTACGCAGTCATGTTGGAACAAGAAGGGGCCGTCCCTTAACTGTTCCCACAAAATTAAGAGCATGAAATTGTCCAAGATGGCTTGGTATGCTGAAGCATTAAGGGTTCCTTCCTCACTGAAGGGGCCGAGGCCAACTCCTGAAAAACAACTCCACACCAGTTCCAACATCAGTGTCTGACCTCACAAATGCGCTTCTAAAAGAATGGTCAAAAATTTCCCATAAACGCACTTCTGACCCTTGTGGAAAGCCTTCATAGAAGAGTTGATGCTATGATGGCCACAAAGGGGGCGGGGCCAACATCATATTAAACCCTGTGGAATAGGAATTGGATGTTACTCAAGTTCATATGCATGTGAAGGCAGACGAGCGAATTCTTTTGGCAACGTAGTGTAAATGCCTCAGTCAGACGAATACGGCAAAATATGAAATCCAAGGCCAGGTCTATACGTTTTACGCGGTTGCATATTCAATCAAATGACTCCATTAGAGATTCATCATTAACATCTCCATTTCCAACACCCTGCTGCTTCTCCTCATCAGGTCGCCCGTGCTGGTCGTTTCGGCACCAAAGGTCTGGCCGTAACCTTTGTATCTGACGAGACGGACGCCAAGACGCTGAACGACGTGCAGGACCGCTTCGAGGTCAACGTGGCCGAACTACCAGAAGAAATCGACATCTCCACTTATAGTAAGAGCTCTTTCTCTCCCTTCTCATCTCAAGACGCTAGTTTGTTCAGGATTGGTTTGCTTATCTCATGTTTTTATGGATTTCTTTCTTTTCCAAACTCTTCTGTGTAGTCGAGCAGTCCAGATGAGGGGTCACATCGCGTTGTGTTGTGCCTGAGGACCACCAGCTCACAGGCGTCCCCCATGGTCACGTCGTCATCACCTGGCTGCTGGACGAGACGTCTTCGGTGCATGCTCTCGGGTTTAAAGTCCTGCACCACCATACGTCCTTTTAAAATTTTTACGATTTCTCTTTCGGGCTGGGAGGAAGGGAGGACAAAGATGTCTGCTTATGTTTTGTTTTATTTTTTTTTCGGTCCCAAATAATTTGATTGTTTTAAATGAATTAAAACTTTTTATACCGTTACCTTGAATCGTGTTGCTGTTTAACTGCCCTGTTAACACATTCATCATGGTGTTTTAGTGATTTAACGAAGACCAATGACTACTTTTTATGGTTCAGATCTCAATCCCGGTGACTTTAAAATTTGTCTTTTTTTTATTTTTTTTAATTTTTTTATATTTTGGCTGTAAATTTAGCATTGGGTGAAAAATAAATAAACATCATTTGGAGAAAATGGTGTAAGCTCCAGTTTCTCATTTGGACCTCTAATGAAAGTCAGCGTCTCGCACTGCGTTTTATTTGACTTAAAAAAAAAAAAAAAAAAAAAAAACCCGGTGTTGTTGAATTTTAGATTCTGGTTGGTAGAAATAGTTTATTTTCTTTTCTTTTGTAGTGACGCGGACATCAATGTGGCATCCCTAATGTTATCGTTTCTATAGTAACTGCTTGTTTCATTCACATGAGAAACTTTTTGTAATGGATTGAAAGTTTAATTAAATGATTAAAACAACAGGATTAAGTTTTGTCTCAGGAGGCGTTTATTAATTTTTAAAAAATTTAAGGAAGGAGTCTCCAGTATCGGCAAAAAACTGTGATTAAGATCTTTTGGGACAGAATAGTTGCTCTTTGTGGTTTTTCAGTGATGTGCCGAGCTACAGGTTCATGTCTCATTGATGTTCCACAATATTCAATGCAGATATAAATGACAGTGTGTGTATATAGTGAGGTCAATAAGTATTTGAGCACCCTGTGATTTTGCAAGTTCTCTTACTTAGAAATCATGGAGGGGTCTACAATTTTTCAGCATAGGTGCATTTCCACAGTGCGAGACAGAATCTAAAAAGAAAAATCTGGAAGTCACATTGTAAGATTTTTTTTATATTTTTTATTTGTGTATTACTATATCAAATAAGTATTTGATCACTTGCTTATCAGCCAGATTTCTGACCCTCAAATACCTGTTATTTTTTAAATAGTCCAGCTACACTCTGACCATGATTCAAAATTAGTATCACCTGTCTGCTGTCATAAAGACACCTGTGCACCTCACAATAGTCAAAGACTAAGTAGCAACATGGGCAAAACCAAAGAGCCGTTAAAAGACACAAGGTCAAGAGCTGGAAAGAGTTATGGGGAAATTCTCAAGCAGCTTGGTTGAAAAAAGAACAACTGTTGGCGCAATTGGAAAATGGAAGAGGCTAATGTTTGTCAATGTTCCTCTCACTGGGGCCGCACGAAAGATCTCTCCTCATGGGGTATCGATGATGCTAAGAATGGTGAAGAATCAGCCCAGAACTACACGGGAGGAGCTGGTCAATGCTGTGAAGAGAGCTGGGACCATCGTTTCCAAGGCTACTATCAGTAATACAGAAAGACGTCATGGTTTAAAATCTTGCATCGCACAGAAGATTCCCCTGCTTAAGTCAGCCCAGGTCCAGGCTGTTTGAAGTTTGCCAGGGGCCATCTGGATGATCCAGAGGAGTCATGGGAGAAAGTCCTGTGGTCAGATGAGAGCAAAGTAGACCTTTTCGGTTTTAACTTCATTCGCCGTGTTTGGAGGAAGAAGAATGATGAATATCATACCTACAGTGAAGCATGGGGCTGGAAGCATCATGTTCTGGTGGTTTTTTTCTGCACAGGTGACAAGACGACTGCACTGTATTAAGGAGAGGATGAACGAGGTATGTATTGTGACATTGGGCAAAAACCTCCATCCCTCAGTCAGAGCATTAAAGATGGGTCGTGGCTGGGTCTTCCAACATGACAATGACCCAAAGCACACAGCCAGGAAAACCAAGGCGTGGCTCAGTAAGAAGCATATCAAGGTTCTGGAGTGGCCTAGTCAGTCTCCAGACCTAAATTCAATAGAAAATCTTTGGAGGGAGCTGAAACTCCATGTTGCTCAGCGACAGCCCCAAAACCTGACAGATCTAGAGAAGCTCTGTATGGAGGAGTGGGACACAATCCCTCCTGCAGTGTGTGCGAACCTGGTAAAGAACTACAGGAACCGTTTGACCTCTTTAAATGTTAACAAAGGCTTCTGTACCAAATATTGAAAAATTTTGACTCAAGTGATCAAATACTTATTTGACACAGTAATTCACAAATTGTTAAAAAATCATACAATGTGAGTTTTTAGATTCTGTCTCTCACAGTGGAAATGCACCTATGCTGAAAATTGTAGACCCCTCCATGAGTTCTAAGTAAGAGAACTTGCAAAATCACACGATGATCAAATACTTATTGACCTCACTGTATATCAACCATATACAGGTTGCTTTTAAACTATTCATTTGAGCATGATACATGATTTTTTTTCTCTCTCTCTCTCTCTCTTTGCTTTTCAATACGTTTTGTCCATCTGTGAACAAACTTTCATATTCCCTGATTAAAAAATGTTGGGAGACAGGAGCCTTCAACAGAAAGCGCAGATAAGACAATCTTATCTGTGATGGCAGAGTGTTACCAGAACTAATAAAACTAAGCCATGAGATTTAAACAACACAATATTTCTTCATATACCCTAGTCTCATGTGTTGATCAGAGTTTAGAGGGTTTTGTGGGATGGAGAAGGTTTTCTGTTCTCTAACTGGTCTAAAGCCTGGTTCCGTTTGGGAATGTCTGAACTACAGAATCAGCAGTGACCCAAATGGGTTACCAAAAGATTTTTTTCTATATGTATGTTTATATATTGTTCTGTCTTCCACTAGGGGGCACTTTGTTTTAGTTCTTATTTAAATTGTCTGAAATATAAAGCTAAAGCATCTGTATGATGATTTTTCCAGTCAGAAAAATTGAAATACACCAAATGAGAGCAGATGTCTGGTCGTCTTCAGCTCTTATAAACCTGATATCTATTTTTACACGTGTGTGCGCTTGGCATCTTAGTCTCGTTAAGCCATTAACTGGCTAATAGGAAATAGCTTTATAGATCTCCCTAGATTAAAATGCTTTAGTCAGCAACAGATGCAGATGCCATTAAAATGGATTTACTGCACACAAACACACACACACACACACACACTCTGGTTATGTGTAGCAGGTGTGTGTTTCACCTAAAAACAGCTCCAGGCCTGGATTCTAGCTCAGCTCACTGTGTCTGTGACATGACTATGACCTCATGTTGATCGTGTTCTTGGTTACGTGACACATTTGGAAGAAATCTCCAGCGCTCGTATGCGTCCTTTAGAATAGAATATGTAGAGCTGATATTTACACAAGTATACGTAAAACTGCAACTTTAAATTCCACCAGGTCAAGGGAGAGAAGCGTAAAGAGTTAGCAAGTAAAACTGTGCGAAAGACTCAAATGGAAACATAGATGTCTGATTTTAGTTTCCGGTGGTGAAACGGCGCTTGTTTCACCAAAGGAAAGAGCGCAAACCTTAGCATAAGCTAGCTGGTAATAGATTTCTTCCTCATCTCTGAAATGCCAGCTAACATGACAAACAAACTAGCCCAATGCTGATATAGCTAGCAGTCTTGATTTGATTTGTGTATTAGATGTCATTGAGATTTCCTTCTGAAAGATGTCTGATGCTAACTGCGTAGAAATGTACAGATGAGAAAATAGTACCAATATAATATTAATAAAACCACAGAGACCTGGGATGAGATGTAAATAATTGTATTCTGTTGCATTTTTGATTAAAAAAACAAAAAAACACTGAGCGACTTGTGCATCAACCTGTGAGGTTTTAAACAAAGCAGAGACAGTAACGTTTTTTTTTCATTTCTCAATGACAAATGAAGGCATATTGTTCAGACTGACTGATATCTGATGTGTATTTACAAGAAGAAATTAATCCAGGAGTATGTGAGTCTGGATATATGCTGGATATAAATAAGTCCTTTGAAGCACTTTACAGACAGCTAATACAGTACATTAAGAAACAACCAAAAAAAAAAAAAACCTGCTTCCACAGATTTACATTAATCCACAACCAAAAAAACAACAAATTACAGTGAAAATTTATACAACACACTTTACTCAAATAAGACACAACTGTTTTAAGGCAACAGTTTGATGAAACGTCAATCGTACCCCGCTCAAACTTTAACGTAGCTCCCGTGCAATGTTCCTAAACCCCAGATGACCAGATTCCCATAAACACATGAAAATATCTTTTAGTGAAGTTACATCCAGGCTATCACAACTTTATGATGGGAGCATCTGTACAGAACTGTACTGGAGCGCTTTTCCAGTGTTCTGCTACACCCATGGTCCGCAAAGCTGGTCCTGGAACAATCATTTGAGTGTTTCGTCAACTCCAGGACACTTGATGGAGCAGGGAAAAGACCAAACTGCACACGACAGTGGAGTTCTCCAGGACCGGGGATGAGAAACATTGAGCTACACAGAGATGTTTTATTCATGTTGATAACGCCCATGTCCTGCTTTTATACATTCTGGCCAATAAGGAAGCAAGCTGAGGGATACTTCACAAATTTACTCACTTACGCTCACTCAATCTCTATACCGCTTATCCTGTACAGGGTACATGGGAAGCCTGGAGCCTAGCCCAGTGGACTCTGGACATAAGGTGGGGTACACCCTGGATGGAGTGCCAATCGATCGCAGGCTGCAAGCACACACTCACACACTATGGACAATTTCAAAATGACAATTAGCAGGGATGGGAATTACCAGGGACAAGCCCATACTCCACACACACACACACACACACACACACACACACCCCCCGAGGTGGGACTTAAACCTTCGAGGCCACTACACCAACCGCGCTGCTTAATTTCCATATTATAAAAATAATAATGAATTCCAGTCTTAAAGTAGCCGCATGTGTATGTTCAGGACTTCATCACTGATAATAAATCATCGAATTAGCAAACTAGGCTGGTTAGTCATTCAATGCTAGTCTGGTGTGGTAAGAATGTGGTAAGGTTATGTTTGAAGTCAGAAGCAGTTTGATATTTTCACCAAACCATTCCTGTTAGAATGTCATGGATACTCTTCAAAGCAAAGTGAAGGTGCACATATTTTTTTCTTTCAAAAATACATGTTTGATAGGGAAATCATGAACATCAAGCCATAAATGAATTATAAACATCTGCAGTTTGAATGCAGTCTCGAGTCGTGAGTCGTTGAATCCAGAGTATGAGAACTGGAGTCCAGGTGTGGATTGTACTTCTGAGTCACTTGGTTGCTGCGCTTGATGTTCTGCATGATGGTTTTTGGTCTCGCTAAACGAGAATGATGTCACCTCCAGCATCTTGCATATCGGAGCCAGGAGGCAGAACCAGAGACCGCGAGCGTCGTAAAAGACACACGAGAGCGCCAGCATCGTCCGCCTGGTCTTCAGGAATGGGGCGCTAGATTACAGAGCGAATCGGGAGCGGTCCTTGCTCTTCACTTTTAAAATTACATGTTTACTTCATTCGCTGGCGTTTTGTAAAAACTTTTCTTTCTTTTTTTTTATAGCAAAACCAGAGGGTTTCTGCTTCCAGGATTGTAATTTGCTGTGTGCTGTGTGGACAAGCAGAAAGCTAGGGCCCTTGGCAAACTTTTTCTTTTCCTGGCTCCTCAAGCTTAAATAAAGAAAAGTCACTGGAGCTGGGAATCAGGGTCAAAGTCAAGTTCACGTGGAGTAAGGCCACATTCTTTTGTGCTGGAAAACAAGTCTGTTTTACTTCCAGTCACGTTTTCTTTATGTCGCATGAAGCGTGAGCTCCTTTCCAACACCTGGCAAAAAGTCACTCGTTCGTCTTACATAAAATAAATACCATCTACAATATCTGCATATTAAAAAACGAAAGAAAAAAGATTGAGAGAGTTTATGGGTTTATCCCATGATCTGTCCTGGAGCAAATGGAAAACAATCATGAGAAGCACATTTCCCCATGTGAACACGCTTTAAAGGACACACTTCTTTCAGGTCTAATCATGGCTTTTCACGCTAGTCCACTAGTCCAGCAGTCTTTTTTTTATAGAGGCTGCATTTGTATTCGCAGGTCAAATAAAAAAATGTCTACAAGTTGACTATACTAAATACACCTGCCGGCCCTTGACCACTTGTCCGGGTTCTCACTCCATCTACAAGTGTTTGGGATTCCAGGCTGTCGGTTCGATGTCTGATCTTGAGATGCACTCCTACTCTAGCAGGGGATTGGTAAGGAAAGCAAAGGGGATGGAGTCAGGCAAAGGCCAGACAGCTAGTCGATGAACTTGTGCGTGTCTCCGTAGAGCCAGCGCTGCGGTGTAAGCGAGGCTTCGTTCAGGTGCTCGCACTGGTCGCTGCACTTGCAAGACTGGATGAACATTACGGCCTTCTCGAAGTGCTCACCATCGGGGCAGGAGAAGGCCACGGGCGAGGTGCGGGAGCGCCGCGGGGAACAGCAGCGTCCATCCCGACACACGCCGCAGTAGTTGGGCCGGTAGAGACGAGCGCTGCGACAGCCTGCATAGTGGAGTCGTAACGGCTCAGGAGACTTCTGTGTGCGAGAACATTTCCTTCCTTTCTGTTAATGCAGAGAACAGAAACATTAGATGTTAGCATTTGAACAAACAGGAAGGATGGCCAACACATGCACCAAATCATTTAAAGGTCCCGTATTTGACTATTTCTTTAACAAGTTGAACCAGGTTTTAGAGCTCCCCAAAAGTGTGTGTGTTAAGGCTCCAGCTGAAATAAACTTCAGATAATATTTTTTTTTTATCTCTCAAACTCCTATTATTTCACTCCTCCCCCAAACATACTGTTTCAGTGTATATGTAAATGGGATACTGCTGAGCCAGAGCTAGAGCTTGGCAACAAACTGGAGAAGGGTTTCCCTTATATGGGGTCACAATAGGGGGACATCTAATTGGCTTGTTTGTCAGGGCCAATAATAATAATAATAATAATAATAATAATAATAATATTTTATTTTGTACTTTTGTATTTTGTGTATACATACACTTGAGACCCACCTGAATGTCCTAAAATGACTATAAAAATGTACATTTTGCACAACAGATAGCCTTTTATTTTAATGCAATTGCAAGTTTAGTGAAAGTGAGCTTTTTGGTCACAGTTAGGCTGAAGTTTAAAGGAACATGATTCACTTTTGGTATTTGGTCACTTTCTCCACATTACTTCAGACAGGATCTCGGCCTTCAGACCAGGGCTCTTTAGACTCGTCTTGGCCTATAGTTTCATGCAAAGTTTGGTGAATGAACACTTTTCAGAAGGTCAGGTTTGTCCCTGTAGCTAGTGCTGAGCAATGTAGACAAAATATTTTATCCTGTCTTGTAAGACAAACATCCCAGAATCTTATATTTTCTCTTAGATTGAGGAAAAGAAAGATTTTGCTTGCATTCTTCACTAGTAGACGTTTCTTTTGTTTCTGTTTTTTTTCCCTCTGTTATTTGTGATTTGAATGGTTTAGTCTATAGTTCGACTATAGACTACACCGTTGCATAGTGCATGATTTGTGACATGTTTAATCTAATAAAGTAGAAGTTCTGATACAATTAATATAAACTATTAACATTACGACAAACAGCTGAAAGACGGTAACTAGTTGTAGCCATTTTGCTAATAGAGACAGCTAGTCAGGTTAGCTAGCAGATGGATGATGGATGGGCGCTGTTTATGTAGCTATTTAGCTTAAGATGGAATCAGTCGATTTTTTAAAACATAAAACAATTTGAAAAGATATTGTAGAGATAAATTTTATAGCACTGAGTTGAGGATCTGCTGTGCCCAGCTTTTCATGAAATGAAATAAGAGTACATGGAAACATGAGAGACAGCGTGTTTGTGTGTGTGTGTGTGTGAGAGAGAGAGAGAGAGAGAGAGAGAGGGGCGAGAGACAGGTGTTTGAGGGAAGGACACTGAAGGTCGATATAAATGAGAGAAACACTTGGCATTAGCCAGCAGAAGTTCAGAGGCGGTTGGGGTCACATTCAGTCCATAGTACTAACAATAACAACAGGTGCTCGAGAGTTAGCAGAATTAGCTTTCTTGCTAGGTGTGTATAGCGAAAGCATTTCTAAAATAATGAGGAAGCGAAGAGGCAGGGCGATCTTACATGTAGGACAGATTCTGAAATAGGTTATGTTAATAGGTTAAGTCTCAAGTCCTGGAATTACGTACAGGAATACACTGAGCGGTTTCTAATCCAGGGTTTAGCTAGGAGTCAACTAAACAAAAGTGAATTATTAGAATCTGGATGTCTAATGTAGACACACTTGATTTATTTGATTTCAAGAAATTACAATAAACACGGCCCAGAGCTAAAAGAAAATAGACGCAAGCAAAGTGAAACAGATTCTGTGATTGAAGAAAAGACGTAAAGTGCCACTGAAAAAGTTTTAATCAGAGTCTGTGTTTTCTGATATTTTCCTTGGACTGTGTTGTTGACTTTCTCATGCTTTCCCATCTCTGTTTCCTTGAGTTCTTCCTCATTCCTTTTATGGTAATACTGTGTTTCGCCACCAGACGTCCCGTCTTTGAGCATTCCAACACTGTGTTGTGCATATGTGTGTGTGTGTGTGTGTGTGTGTGTGTGTGTGTGTGTGTGTGTGTGTGTGTGTGTGTGTGTGTGTGTGTGTGATTGTGTCTCTTCTGATCAGAGACCGTGTCGAGGCACAGCAGCTAGATCTAACTGTTTGTCATCACTCCTTGGTGGGTTTGATTCCCGCCTTGCGGTCTGTGTATGTGGAGTTTGCATGTTCTCCCCGGTACTCCGGTTTCCTCCCACAGTCCAAAGACATGCAGGGTAGCCTTGTTCTATCTAGAAACCTCTGTATACCATGGAGGACAATGGTCACCATTGAATTTCTTCCCATTTTGTATGACTGTGGTAGGACCACTGGTCAACATTCACACACTATGGGCAATTTGAGAATGCCCAAATTTGAGGGAGGAAACCAGAGAACCTGGAGGAAACCCACCAAGTATGGGGAGAACATGCAAACTCTATGCACACAGACCTGACGCAGGAATCAAACCCAGGATCTGGAGGTGAAAGGCGACGGTGCAAACTACTAAGTGTGAACCGCCCTGTGATGGATTGGCACCCTGTCCAGGATGCACCCCATAACCATGGAAACTAAAGATGAAGGTGTACTGGCAGTTAGTTTGGTATTACACCATCATGTTTCCATTGTTACAAGAAATGTTTATTGGGTGCAACCTGGACCTGGTGTGCCAATTGTGGCATTTTGTCAACATGCAAGCTGATACAAATTTAGGTAAAAATTGTGAGTGGCTGCTTAATAAGTATGTGTGTAGATGAGTTCTCCCAGCTTTCCAGAGTGTGTTTTAGAACGTTTTCTGCAGGAAGCACTAAAAGGAGACTATGTGTATAGTCTGACAGCAGCTAACCTAAGCGTGAGAGCTGACAGGAGGAGCACAAGTACCTTCACAGGCACGGCCATGGAGCTGCAGGGTCTGATGGTGCACAGGCGCGTCTCCTTCAGCAGCTTGCACTGAGCATTCTGGTTGGTGACGCGGGAAGACACGCCCATACCACAGCTCCGAGAACATGGCGACCACTTTGTAGTCTGCACCACACACTTGTCAGGGCTTCCCAGTTTCTTCCAGGCTGAAGAGAGGAGGAGGAGGAGGAGGAAAATGAGACAGGAGAGGGAAAACGAGGTGAGGGAGAGAGGGAGGGAGGGAGGGAGGGAGGGAGGGAGGGAGGGAGAGAGACGAAGAGGGAGTAAGCCACTACACAAGCACCATTCACCAAACCACCAACACTGATGCACAGAGAAGCTGATTACGCAGTGGAGCAAAAACCTGCGTGCTTTAGGGGGCAAACATGTGGGTGTGTGTGTGTGTGTGTGTGTGAGTCTGGTTCACAAGGCTTCATTGGAAAATAGTCATGCAGCACTTGAAGGGATATGCAAACACAAACTGTCTCCTTAAATACTTTTAAAAGATTCGTCCTACGATCAGCTACAAACACCTTCATAAAAACAATATAACATGCTGTCACTATATATACAGTATATACTGAAATTTTTTTTTGTTCCTCAGATGTTACATAGGTTACACATTATATAAAAACTCATATACAGTAGAGTGCAAATGTTTGCATCCCCTGTGGTAGTTAAAAGAAGATACAGGATCATTTTATCATTTTAAATAAAATCGCAAGATACTGTAGTTAAGGCTTATTCGGCCATTAGTGCCTCAGAAAGGTCAGAAAGGGCATATGGCTCAAAGGGAGCAGCTGAAAGACTTGTGGATTATAAAGGAGGTAGAATTTAGAGAGGGTCATGTTTTGCCCCATGTTCTGAGCTCCAAACCTGATTCGAGAAGAGATTTTTAGAACAGATTAGATTCAAAGTAAAAAAAAGTTTATCTTTCACCTGTTATGCGTTTGTGATTACGGGGCTTGTCCCACTTCTTCCCCACATCCGTTAGCTCGTTACTCAGTGTGTCCTGTGGTCTGGTTGGGTAATTCTTCAGGTAGTCTTTGGGGAAAGGTTTAGGGAAGGGTTTAGGGTAGGGTGCAAGGTGAGGGTAGATGTACGGCGGTGGCTGTGGGACTCTGTAGACTGGGGGCAGCACTGAGGATCCGCGGTGGCAGTCCACACTCGGGCAGCACTGTCCCGGGACTTTAATCAGTCTCGGTGAGGGGCAGGCAGGCGACGCCAGGATGACTTCTGTAGGGCAGAGGGGCAAACAGCCTACAGCACCGTCGATGCATGTGCACTGGTGCTTACAGCCGGCGCGGAAGTCCTCTCCATTCTGGTACATATGGCCGTTATACTCGCATGAGCGGCCTTCCAGTTTGGCTAAAAGAAAACATGCGAAACACAAATGATGTTTTAATGTAAAGACAATGCTGAAGTCATAATTCAGCCAAAATGTTGTGGATCACTCAAGACGAGTTCAGGGTCTGTTGCCCTAGAGCAATAAGGCTACGCTTCTAGTTTAGCATGGTATGGCTCAGTATCACAAGTTATACATCTCATTAATGAGTCTATATTAAAAGATTAAACATATATGTTTATACATCATTCTTGATGGTCATTATTTTAATTAGGAATTACTTCTTAATCTGAAATCGGTGATTCTTACAGTACATGAGCTGGATGTTGGTCTGGAGTGTGTCATTGTGTCAGAAAATACATCAAGTCTGTTTGAGTCACTAAACAAGATGGTGAGGTGTGTGTGTGTGTGTGTGTGTGTGTGTGTGTGTGTGTGTGTGTGTGTGTGTGTGTGTGTGTGTGTGATGATTTAGTGCTTAAACCAGCCTAAACTGGAAGCTATAAACTTTGTTATTATTAGCTACAATCGCTTCACAACTCCAGAGCAAAACTAAAGAAGCAAACCAAACATGTCTCGGGCAGACTGACTATATTTAGCGGGAAATTGTGGACATTTTTGGTCTCTTTTTCTTTTTTTTTCTTTTTTACTTTTTTTTGCAAGTGAAAACATATCAGTGAGGGAAAGAACCAATTATGCTGGCATGAGCGAGACTGCAGCCACAAAACCCAGAGAAATGCATTAATAAAGTTTTTTTATTTGATTTGTAGTGCAGTTTTGTACTCGGCTCCGGGTGGAAATTTGACTTGTTTACAGAAGATGTTTGGTTTGAATCGAGCGTTGGCTCTGTCGATCATGCCCGGCTTCATGCTTGAACAAACCCTCAACCCAAACCCAAATAGTTCCTTTATATAGCAACATATAAATACTCGGGAATGCATGAGGCAAGTGACTTGGAAATAAAATTTAGCCTTGATGGGGCTCGATGAGGAAAACACTGCATCGACCCACTTCACGTACACATGCAGCCCTAAGTGACATGGACTAGTTTTCCTGAAGGATCTAGACAGTAAGATTTTCTTAAACATGGGAGACACAGGTCAAAGTGAAGAATGCATTTTATTTACAGTTTCTCTGAACAGTCATACTTTTGTACAATGCAGAAAGGTCCCCAGTGCCAAATAGGGGCACGACTCACCCCTGCAGATTCCACGTGTGCTGCCAACGTCATTGCCGTAATTACACTCAAGCCCCTTATGGTGGTCACATGGCCGACCCTCGTGGCAGTCCTGGTTTAGCTGAGCAGCACAAACTTTACAACATCCGCAGCCATCAGGTACCAAACTCACACCTGGAGGACACACGGGACGCTCGGGAGGACACTCGCACACCCTCGGGCATCCTGCCACAGCCTGTTGAAAGTAGAGCGGGTGTGACAGTCGAGCAAGAGATGAGAATAGACCATATATTTTGGTAGAAATAAATCATGGTAGCTTTGACTGATGTTCTCTCACAATTCCCTCACTGGCTTCTCACCACTAATAACAGCACGGCTAACATTTAGCATTCATAATGAAAGCGCGAACTTACCCGGCTAAGAAAGCAAGCTAACCTGGGATCTGATTTACTGAATCACGTCCAAACTTCAAAACACCCAGTGTTAAGGTTCTACATGAGCCAAATTAGAGGTCCTTGTCAGGAACTATTATTATTATTATTATTGTATTATACCGAACTTTCAGCTGCATAACACACATGATATTATATAATTTCTGTTATCCATTATCACCCAAATGAGGGTGGGTTCCCTGTTGAGTCCGGTTCCTCTCAGGGTTTCTTCCTATTGCCATCTATTGCTCATCAGGGACAATTTCATTATCTAGACACATTTTTCTCACACATACACACTTCCATAAATTTACTTTTCATTTTTGTGAAGCTGCTTTAAGACAATGATCATTGTTTAAAGAGCTATAGAAATAAAATTGAATTGAATTGAATTACTATTGCTCTTGAATCCCCTAGAGTTTGTCAAGACTATTGGATACCTTTTAATGAACATCCTTAGATCTCTCAGTGTATTTCAGCATACTGTAGCTAGTGAAAAAAAAATTACTAAGAGACCAATCTAGAGCTGAATATCAAACCACTTCAGCCTCCCTATTTAAGCTCACTACCTTGCACAGCGCACTACATGTCGATTTATAACAGCCACCCAGCCTAGTGAGCTAGAGCGGCACTGTTTAGTAATAACTGCTTCATTGTCCAGTATGTCTGGTCTCGCTATACAATGTTCGTAACAGTCTGAAGCAGAACCACAGCGGTTCTTAGTAAAACTTTGGCAATTTGTGAGTTGAAATCCTGACAATTTGAGAAGTTTTCTGGTTAATTAGGGGCAAATCTTAGGAATGTGACATAGTTTTTGGGCTATATAATCCATTATGATCTGCCACAAACTACCTATTCACAATCAAATTCAGGAATGTGGGAAAGGCCCCACTCACATTTCTTTCAAATATTACTGGCATGTTATTAATACAAACAAGGGGCAGTTATTACATTAGTGTAAATCCACAGTTTTAAGATTTTTTAAATATATATACATATTCTTTTTATTCTTTTTATACACTTTTAGGACATTCAGTCCTTGCAAAAAAAAAAAATTACATATACTTTTTAATCTCCCTGCTTTGCCTGTGATTGATCTATGCAAGTGTTCTTGTTGTACCAAATCCACTGGTGATCCAGTACATCCACAATCCAGTCCAGTCCAGACAGTTTTTCTCCCCTACTCACCTGCCTACTGAGCTCACCTGTCACCTCTTCACCCTTGTTTCCTTCTGTCTGCATGGCTCACACCTACATCCATGTTTACTAACTACACACACATTACTGGCATCTCTCTCACATAAGAATTCATGAAATTCTTCATTAAAAACCACAGGTTCTTCTCTAGTCTTTGATTAATGTGAGTTCTGTCTCACTGGTAAGTTGCCCTGTACAAAAACATATGCTAGATAACTATTTACACTCTTCAGCATACATTTACCAGGGGCTGTAACACATCACATCATGGTGGAGAAGTCCATCAGGTGACATGCTCGTAACATTCTTAAAATGTCTTAAAACCAGTGAATGTGTTAATGTTATGGCTGATCGGTGTGAAACTCCAGGTGCAGCACATTGCTTAACCCCTGTGTGGTTTTTA
>JAAGKR010007139.1:0-38617 GCA_011419295.1 Clarias macrocephalus | reverse complement strand
GGAGAGAGAGAGAGAGAGAGATTGAGAGAGAGAGAGAGAGAGAGAGATTGAGAGGGAGAGAGAGAGAGAGAGAGACGGAGAGAGAAGAGAGATTGAGAGAGAGAGAGAGAGACGGAGAGAGAGGAAGAGAGGGAGAGAGAGAGAGACGGAGAGAGAGAGAGAGAGACGGAGAGAGAGAGAGATTGAGAGAGAGAGAGAGAGAGGGAGAGAGAGAGAGAGAGACGGAGAGAGAGAGACAGCGAGGTGTCTAATAATGTCCTTGATATACCGAAGGCAGGAAAGAGAAGAGAATGGAGGCATCGCACTATCGATCTGATCTTCTCTATTTCTCTCTTTTCCCACTACTCCTTTAATGTATGTCATTACGTCCTAATAAAAATCCCTTTCAACACATAAAGTCATAACTGCGACACTCATAGTGTTTAACGTTTCAACAAAACCTTCTTTTCATGTCATAACCAAACTCATCTATCTATTGCGTGACGTCGTTACCGAAACCCATCAGATAAATTCCATCATAACCCGAAATCCTTTCTTAACTGTTACATTAGGACTAAATGCTTGCGTAAGACTTATGCAAAAAAATATTATGTCCTAATTAATGCCCATCATAATGTGTTACCGGGACACTTTGTCCTAGCCAAGGACATTCCAGTGTGTTACACCATAAGCGACATCCTCGCAGTAGACAATATTTCTACCATAAATCCCTTTAAATACACGGTAACTCATTATGTCATAATTGAAACCCTTCCAATCACTACGGAATACCTGACAAATTCATTAAAATTCCTTAAACGTTTCTTAATGTGTCATAAGCGTGCATCTGATTGACGAAGCCAAAAAACTATAAACAAACAGAAACAGTTCTGGGAACAGTTCTAGAATCCGGGCCTTGTTGATTGAACCGGTCCTGCCGTTCTAAAACTGTTCTCAGATCTGTTCCTGTTAGCGCATCTTTTAGAAGCTTTTAGTCTTGCTGTGGAAGGACCGAGCCACTAGCGACTCGTTCTCCTTTTTAAACTGTACATCATAGACGAAACCTTTCACCCATTCTGCACATTATGTGCTCGCCAAAACACTTTCTCTCACATTAAGTGATAATTGAAGGTCGTTTCGGTAAATCAGGTTATAATTAAAATCATTCGAATAAAATGAAACTGAAATTGTTCTTTGCCCTGCATCTTACGAGACCTTTTGTTTTTCCGTGTACGTACACAAAGCTGAGTGACGGCGACAAACGACAACATGACAACAATCGGCATTTCAACTGAAATTTGATCAATTCTGTACAAATCACAGTACAGCAGGTGTGACATGATAAGTTGGTCCCAGCACCAGGGGTGGGGGTTCGGACCTCATCTCCAGTGTGCGTGCGTGCGTGCGTGCGTGCGTGCGTGCGTGCGTGCGTGCGTGCGTGCGTGTGTTGTGTGTGTTGTGTGTGTTGTGCTTGTGTCTTGCAGTGAGTTCTCTGGGATAGTTTCCCCGCTGGGACTCTGACAAAAATTAGGGACCATCCAGCCAGCATTCATCACCATTATGTTATAAATAATAAATACGTTTGTCAGCCCTCAGGGGCCCTCTACCAGCCACCAGGGGGCCCCCAAGCAGGTGTTTGCCTTCCACATTGACAAGCAGCACCTCTGCGTACACCTTTGCTCATTCACTCTCACTCATCGTCTGGGGCTGGAGCCCATCCCAGGAGACTTGGGACTTGAGCACGGGGTGCAATCCTTCGCAGTGTACACACACACACACACACACACACACACACTCACACGCTCATTCAGACACTACAGAAAATTTAGGAATGCCAATCAGCCTAACCTGCGTGTCTTTGAACCCAGTAAAAAAAAAAAAAAAAAAAAAAAAACACCAACCACGGGGACAACATGCAAAGTCCATGAGACGGGAATCGAAGCCAAACATTGAAGGTGCAAGGCGACGGTGCTACGCCACCGCGTTACCCGCTTACACCTTTAGCTCTTACTGAAGTTCCTACTTGACCTATAACAATAAAAGAAGAAAAAAATATGACATAACTATAATAATGGGTAACAGGCTACAACTGTTCTTGTCATTTTTCCTTGTACAAAATTACATTTAAAGCTTTGAAAGACGTAGCAGAGATCACCGATGCCTCTAGTACCGCTGATCTAGAAAGCTTAGCTTATTTGCTAATTTGCTCATTTTAATATTCTGCATGATTTAACTTTGAAGCTATATAAAGCTACTTCCATTTCCTATTGATATTTTAATTTAAAAAAAAAAAAAAAAAAAACATACAGTATTTGATGCAGCGGTTCACACCGCCGAGAGACGAACATCCAAGCGATGCTAATCAAAACCGCCCATTCGAGTCCATTCTCAAACACGACTCTAACCGGACTCTACAGAGAGGGTATGAGAAGCGAGGCTACAAATGTTTAGCTACTCAAAGCTGATAAATCTCCTACGCGTGTTGTGTGTTCTGTATTCCGTACAGGAGCTACAGTTCTTCTATTCGCAGCACACTCGAGTGGCTTCTCGTTTCTGACAAGCTCTTAGGCCTGGTCTAATTTGCGTCTGTTTAACCGAGTAATGGAAGACATTATTCCAAATATTTGCTCATGTCAGGTTCATCCCCCCCCCCCCCCCCGTGTCCTCTGTGCTAAGCGCTCTGGGCACGGCCTCACCAAGTCAGCCATTTTTACAGGGTGCGCCATTGTGCTTAGCAAGCTTTTTTCCCCCAAAAAGTAAGACACGATTAATACGATTGGCCGAGACGATGCTAATTAATCATCATACCCTCCTATTTATATCCCTCTGCCTGTATCGTCTGCATGAAATCCGTGTCCTTGTCGTAAAGCGGCCAGTCGTAAAGCCGGGCTTTTCACCAATAAAAAAAAAAAAAAAAAAGATTATTAAAAAGCCGGGTTTGTTTAACTCTTTAAATATTGATTTTTTTTTTCTCTTCCTCCCTCCATGCAGGATTAAACCAGACTCAATTGAACACTGCAGGAGTAAATTCAACACAATCGACCAGAGCGAGCAGAGGTCCGGTGGCAAACGTGGCCCCCTTCCATCACGTCCTTTATCTTCAGCTGTAATGAGTGAGAAAAAGGAAAAAAAAAAAAAAAAAAAAAAAGAGGATTCTGGAATTGAAACTCGATGTTGTGAATGTCCTCCGCTCCCCTCGGCCTCATCTTGACCCCCTCCCCCTATCCTTGCACCCCCACCCCGCCCACCCCGTCTATACAGTACTTCAATCACATCCCAGCCCTCAGGGTCACTCCCGAGGGGTTGACGTTTCAAAAACGTTATTTCAGCAGTATTACCCGAGCGGCCGTACTTACGTCGCTAAACATTGCCAAGGTTAATAGGATATGATGTGGGGGGGCAAGAGGAAGTCGGGCCAAGGTGCATTATTGTCCCATAAATCTAGAGCGGGCCCAGCGCTGGGATAGTACGAGCGTTGGAAACCTGCTCTCATCAGTCCAATCCATCGTGAGCGTAATGCCCGTGGCAGGATGTTCATGACAGACGCTTGCTTTATGGCTGTTTTTATAATACACGAGTTACTCAGGGAGATGAAGACATTCAATGTTTTACTCAAACATCATTAAAGGAGCATCTGCTTCCAATCATACCGGCATCCTGCACTGAGCTGGCATTTCATTCCTCACTGGAACACTACGGCTAATAAAGTGCCGACTCGGTGTATGACGGAGACTCAGACTGCAGACATGTCGAGAATCATAAGTCTTATACGACCTCAAAGAAGACGAGGGAGAAAATGCAAATGCTGTAGAAAAGCTATGAAGTTTTTCTTTTCTTCCTGATGCGCACAGAGGAACTCAAACAAACAAACAAACAAACAAACATCGATGTTACGTTATAGTTAAACATTTGCGAGAAATGTAAAAACCCTTTACTGTAGTGCATTCAAAGAGAAACTTTTTGTTGCGTTGTGAATTAGCATGCATTCACAGTTTGAGTGAACAGCACGGTCATTTTGTGCGTGTAAATGGTTTTGTACACGAGTACATTTTGCAGTAATGCAGCTCAGCCACTGCAGTGTGTCAGTCGTCCAGTAGTGAACAATTAAACATAGCAAAAGTTTCAATTTGTAAGTAAAATAATACAAAAACATCCAAATGGACTTGCTTTCAAGGAAAATGAGAGAACTCCTTATTTCAATTTTGATTAAAATAAATAAATAAATAAATAAATAAATAAATAAATAAATAAAGGCTTTTGAAATGAAGCAAGACGTATTGCAAACTGAAGTTTCTTTGAGCCACAGGGGTGTTAAAAAGTACAACTGCCAAAATATTCGATCAAAATGATTCGGGTTGTTGGTGTAAATTTTTTGTGTTTTTTTTTTTTTTCAAAATGCTATAACTCCACATCTCCCATGTTCAGAGGAAAGACTGTGGATATACTGTATCAGTAGAAGGATGCTGAGGTTGGAACGTTGCCAGACAGGAGGTCTAGAGGAAGACCAAAGAGGAGATTTAGAGATGCAGTGAGAGAGGACATGAAGTTAGTGGTATAACTCCACCTTTTGTAGTTATCTAAATATACAGCATATATACAGTTTATATATATATATAGATCCTATTTCACAGAACGCATCAGAGATGTTAAACGAACCATAATTGTAATACGTTACAGCTACTTTTCTTGTTCTTCAACAGTCAAATTCGAATTTTATTTGTCACATACACAGTCAAACATACAGTCGTACGATATGCAGTGAAATGCTTATACGACCATCCGTGACCTTAAACAAGAAGAAGAAGAAAAAAAAACTATTTACAAGAAATGAAGAAATAAATAGTGGAATAAAATTAAATAAGACTAAGTTTAGCTATAGAAAAAAAAAAATACAAAACTTTTCATAAATATACAAGAAATATAAAATATAAAAACTTTCAATATAAATCCTTATCTGTACAAATGTAAATAGAAATAAAAATAAATGGGAATAAATGGAAATGTGGAAATGTCCAGAAAGTGTGCAAATGTGCATGAATGAACGTTCTCCAAAACCCCTTTGGACACATTTATTAAACCAACCGCTGTGTAGCCCAGGGAGAGTCTTTGTGTCACTGATCACATGAGATAAAGAAGGGATGTGATTGTGGAAGCTGAAAGCTTCTAAAATAAGGTTGTGTACCTGTTTGTGTCATTGAAACCTTGCGAGTCGGATAAAAATGTATTTGCAAAAATGGGTCCAAACATTTCTTGCATTTATTGAATTTTGCTGTCAACATGTTGATGCGTTTAAAAGCAAAAGTACAGAAGTTCTGTAGCTGAATAATTACAAATATTGTTAATACTCCAAATGATACTTAACTTCAGTAATGAGGAACAAAATATTGAAGATCTCCAGGTATACAGTATACGGTGCCATTACTTTCGTGAGAGAATCTTATTCATGGTCATTTTTACATTTGTTCTGGATTTTTATTTTTATTTTTATTTTTTGCATAAACTCTGGACCAAAGCAGGATACAGACATTGTTCTCGCTCAACTAGCTGGAGGTTCCTGTGATGATCACGTGTCAAAGCTCTCGTGCGTATGGCACAGTACAGCAGCTAGCAAGCATGAAGCCGTGACAAAACTATCAGGAATATAAACATTTCCTTCTGGTGTGTTGGTAAATTATTAACAAAAGAACTTCTGCTCCTAATGTGACGCCATAATTACACTTAGCACTGCTCACTTTGGAACAGAGATATCAGCAAAAGAGCTTACGCTTGTCTTTTTTTTTTTTTTTTTCTTAGGGAAGAGAAATACACACTTCCAGGCTACGACTGTGTCGTTGAAGAAAGCGCTGAACTGGCCGAACTCCAGCGACTTGGCTGGTGTTAGGAGGATTAGGATTAGTGCGGTGCCATCTGGGCCGTAAACGTCTGCGCTGGTTAATTGCCCTGATTGAGTGTATAAGTGAAAGCGAGAGAGATAAGACAGTGAGAAAGGGTGAGGAAATATGCGTGTCTGTGTGTGTGTGTGTGTGTGTGTGTGGGTGGGTGGGTGGGTGTGTGGGTGGGTGTAGGGGATGAACAGGCCTGTGTTTACACTTGGACGATTGGGATGTGTTCGCTCTGATGAAGACTGATAAATGTGACATCACTCTGTCTAAAGATCATTAAATGTCAGGTCCTGCAGCGGCAGCAAAATGCGCTGGCAGAAAGTCAATTGTTTGTGTGTGTGTGTGTGTGTGTGTGTGTGTGTGTGTGTGTGTGTGTGTGTGTGCAAAGACATCAGCACAGCCTGAGGCGAGACATCATGTGTCACCACCATATGTCAGTCTAAAGGGCTGATCATAAAGGTTTGACCGTTTATTATAAGCTACACTGGGTTCTTATTTAAATGCACGGCTGAGCGACTGCACTCCGTAGGCACCCTACGTAGTGCATATGGAAAATCTGATTGCGTTACATTACGAGGTGACACTCAAAACGGGCAAAGGGCAGGCATTCGTAAGTGTATATATATATATATATATATATATATATATATATATATATATATATATATATATATTTCTTAGTAATTAATTAAAAAGTTATTTATTAGGAACTTCTTAGTTAATATAAAAAATATTAGTTAATATTTTGTAGTAACTATTTATATTTTTGTGTACATGAGCTTTGTGAAAAAAAAGCTTAAACAGTACATTTCTTGAATTGAACTGTCATTAATTGTTATATCATATGTATTTAGTTCTAATGAATAGAAATATAATGAATATTAAATATCTAAATATAAATAATTATCCATATTAAAATTTGATCATAATAGCCGGTCATTGTAAAACTCATGTCTATGTATAAAATAAGACGTGTTTAACTAACTGGTTTTGTTGCAGTTCCAGGCCTGTAATGGAAGGGGAAAGCTGCATTAAGTCTGTATGTAGAATAATACATACAGAAAAAGTGTGTTTCCTTAACAGTGTTAAAATTTTTATGTTAAACAACTATTGCAGTAGCTGCAAGGTGATACTGATACTGAAGGCGAGCTGATAATGCATTTAGGTGGATTTTGTTTTAGAAATGTGAATCTTTTTTTTTTTACTTCAGAAACTGAGCTACTATAAGGTAAGCCGTGATGAACACTATATGGACAAAAGTATTTGGCCAAACCTATTAAATATTGAATTCAGATCTTTCAACTGATCAGGCCCGTTATCCCCAGTGAAGGGCAATCTTAATGCTGCAGCACACCAAGACATCTTAGACAATGCTATACTTGTAAGGACTGTAAACACATGGTTTGATGAGTTCAGTGTGGAAGAACTTGACTGGACCTAACACAGAGCCCTGACCTCAACCTCATTGAGAACTTTTGGGATGAACTGAAACAGAGATTGTGACTTGTTCAACATCAGCGTAAATGGAGAGTTAATGGGCACAAATTCCCACAGAAACACATGAAAATCTTGTAGACAGCCTTCCAAGAAGAGTCGAAGCTGTTATAGCTGCAGGACCGACTCCATATTGAAGCGTATGTATTTGGATATAACGTCATTGGAGGTTTAGCCCAATAGTTTTGTCCATATAGTGTATATCAAATTCATGTGATTTAATATGACAAAATTACATGTTTCATTTCAGTTGTCCAATGCATGGCCCTCAACACATCCACTTACAGTACAGGATTTTTTTATTTAGCAAATACACCTTTAGTTACAACCTTTCTGGTAAGTGCTCGTTTTTTTTTTTTTCTTTTTTCTGGCAAATACACACTGCAGTACTCCTAACACATTATCTGTAATTCGCCAATATTGTATAATTTATTTATATCTGTTTACATCTTTAAAAAAATTGGTCCTGTACATTTAGGTGAAGTATCTAAGAGAGGTTTCTTCATTTATGTACATGGATCAAAGAAATGGCAGGAAAATATGGTATATGTATATTTATATAATTTTTACATGTATAATTTTTAAGGAGTATGTCTATCTCGGACACTCCCTCCATTTTTGTTGTCCCTTTGTACATATGCGCAGTACTAATGGCCAAGAGAATGAGATCATTAGGAATGAACAAGATCGTCTCCATGGCAACTGCATAAGAGGAAGAGGGAGAAGGAAAAAAAGAGAGAATTGGTGAAAATTAGTGTCAGTGGAATTATTCAAATATAGAGAATAACATTTGACATATGACAACACATTTTAACATAAAACCCCAACAAACAACAAACTGTACAGGCAACTTTTAATAAAAAAATTATAATAATTCAGTCTAGTCAGAATAGAGATTATAAATACATTTAATTCTACTTCCTTTAAATTTTAAATAACCAACACATTAACAGGAGTAAATGTGTCATTGGGATGATTCTAACTTACACATCACTGCTAGCTAGGAAGCTACGCAACACAGGCATTACATTAACTACCATGCTTGTTAGAAACCAAGTCCTCTACTTTAAAAAACAGCAAGGGGAGAGCTGGACAAAATGTTCATGATGAATTTATCCATATGCACTGATCTCGATAATTATCAGGCTGTATATGATTTCTTAACACTGTCATTTGTAACACTGTTCTTATAACTAATGCAGACTGGTTTAACTAAATGTTAATTACTGTTTATGTATTTAGCTCGTATATATTTTGTTCTACTTAGTATTATGGGGTGCATTGATCACAAAACTCATGGTTTGGATCATATCACAATTTTTGAGCCACAGATTTTCAGATGAAAAAAAAAATGAGAGAGAGATAAATAAACTTTTATCTTCCAATTACCTCTTATACATTTTAAAGAACGCTTAAAGCATGAACATGTTTTTTTAATATGAACAACATTCAAGATTTCCAATGTTCAGATAAAATCTTAAAATAAAATCTTCAATGCTACATTGCTAAATGAAAATGCATGATGAGGCATGTTTTTTGCTTGCTTTAATGAGGAATAAACAGACATCCAGTATCAGAGATTGGAGGTGGGTTAACCCACTACAGTTAACACACCCTACAGTACCCTACAGTAAATTCTTTTTTTTTTTTCAACCTGAAATTTAATGACGGTTCCTTGAGTGATTTGAATGTCAAATCTAACTACAATCCTTTATAGACAGTTTTATCTTTCCGCTAGATCAATAGTAGATTCTTAATACTGCAGAATTGGAGCCACCTAATGGACAACCAGTTAATGCCTTTTCTAACCATTTCAACAAGAAGTAGAAGCAAAAATGGCGTGGGCAGTCAGTCAGCTTCACTTAGTTAGTGTTTCAGTGAGTATACAGTATGTAATTACTGTAGCAGTAAAATCCTCATGTTGATAGAGGTGAGATATAATGCTACTGTATAATTGCATATGGTTCTATGTTCTATGAATTCATGACAAGACAGGGCCCCCAAACATATTTTTGGTTAGCGCCCTTCCTGATTACAAGACCCCAGAGGATTACAGGACTGTGGAGATGGTCAGGTGTACATGATTTCTAAGGCAGTATGAGGTTGATGACAGATTCTGTCAGGTCTACAGATGTTTTTTTTTTTTTTAGGTGGAAAGGCATGAAGAGGGTAAAGATAATGGCATGGATATGAGCTCACTTACTTTGAGGAACTTCTCTCCTCCAAGGACTTCATCTACATTGTCTTGAGTTTCTTCAGTACACCAAATGATATTTTTTTTGTTGGTAGTTATTACTAACACAAGCCAATGATGTGAGCTTGAGTGTTACTTTCTAAAATCCTGCAGTAAATATTTCTGTCATGCACACTCACTCCGCGACCGGCACGAGGACCCGGAAGTAAGACGGTTGCACTTTCAGGAAAGTATAAAAGGAAACAAGATGGCGCGTCACATTGCTCAGTCATTGAGTTCAATTCATGCCTTCGCCGATGCGTTACCGATTCTCACGTGAGTACTCACCAATTCGGTTTGCTTCCTCGATTGAGTGTGTGTCGCTAGAAGCGGGTTTATTTGTGTAAATCCTTGCTCTTCGTGTAAGAGAGTTCTGAGATTAAACGTGTGGTTATCCTGCCTGCTCGCGCTACTTCCGCGTTTGGGTCTACCATCCACGCAACACAAGCTACCTGCTAAGGTTTTTGTCTTCTTCCCTCGGTCGCTCGTGACAGAATGACTGAGCCCAAAGCAGTAGACCCAGCGGAGTTTGTCCGTCTCTGCGGTGTGGTAGACCAGCATGCCGAGCTGATCAATAAGCCTTGTGGTGAAGTTGCTTTTCTCCGTAAGGAGCTCCAAGATGTCGTGGTTTTGCGCTGCGAGGTGGCGGAGCTACGGCAGGAGAACACGAACCGCCGCGAGGCGGCTGTTCAGTCGGCTGTTGCCACGCCCACGCCCACCGCCCCCCCCCCCCCCCTTCCTCTTCTGATGTGTTCATAGCCTTACCGGATAAATGGGATGGCACAGATGGGAAGTGCAGTGTGTTTTTAACATCTTTGGATCTTGTGTTTGAGTTCAATCCCACCAGGTACTCCACAGACTGACTGCGCGTTGCAGTCTCGATGCTGTCCGGGCAGGCAGCTGAGTGGGCCACGGCAGTTCTTAGGTCAGATTCAGATACGGCCTACTCATATGGAGAGTTCACCCGCCAAATAAAGCTGACCTTTGAGCATCCTGCTGTTGAGGTGGAGACCGACAGCAAACTGTACCATCTGCAGCAGGGTGGGTCGCCCGTGAGCCGTTACACTGCAGACTTTCGCACACTCGTCGTGCAGACCACCTGGGGGGATGCCGCCCTCCGGACGGCTTACTATGAAAGACTGGCGTCACGCATCAAGGACGAGCTCGCCGGGCGAGAGCTTCCAGCTACCCTGGAGGGTTTGGTCCAGCTCGCTCTCCGGATCTATCAGCGCTTGCTTGCTCGCCCGAAACCAGCTCCCCGAACCCTGCCGCCCATCACGCCCCTCTTCTCACATTCCACGCCCCGATCACCAGCTTTCACCACCATATCAAATTCCAATGGGCGTCTGCCGGGTCTCCACCTCCCGCCGTGGTTGACACGGGAGCTGGGGAACCCATGCAATTAGGATGCGCCTCCTTGAACCCTGCAGAGCGAGAACGACGTTTCAGGGAGGGAATCTGCGCCTACTGTGGGTCAGCAGCCCATCATCGAGCAATATGCCCCTCACGCCCGGGAAACGACCAGGCTCGGTGAATGGGGCAGCTCACCGGGTCACCTCCATCTCGCCACCACCACACCCAGCATCTCGCGTCTCATGCTTCAGGTACACCTCCAATTTGGCCATAAACGAGTCCAAAGCTCCGCTTTCATCAACACCGGTGCCGCCGGAAACTTTATTGACTCCTCCTACGCCAAAAGATTGGGGATGGAGACTGAGGCGTTATCCCAGCCTGTTCGAATAACATCCGTAGACGGTCGGCCCCTTTCCACCAGCCCTATCACCACCCAGACTCGACCCATCACCCTCACCATTGGTCAACACCAAGAATCAATCCTCTCTGGTGCCACCATTTTCACAAAGTTGGTCCTCCGGAGCGCCTACAACTTGGTGCGTATCAGAGAGGGCGATGAGTGGAAGACAGCATTTATTACCCCTACTGGACATTACGAAAGCCTAGTCATCCCCTTCAGACTCTGTAATGCTCCAGCAGCTTTTCAAAGCTTTATTAATGACGTGCTCCGGGACATGTTGGGACGATGGGTATTTGTCTACCTAGATGATATCCTCATCTACTCCCGCACCGCCGAAGAGCACATCCAACACGTCAGGGCGGTCCTCAAGAGATTGCTCGCCCATCGACTGTACTGTAAGCTGGAGAAGTGCGCTTTTCACAAGCGCTCCACCACGTTCCTGGGTTTTGTCATCTTGTCCCAGGGTGTGGCCATGGACCCACAGAAACTGGAGGTTGTATGTCATCGGCCCCTACCCAAGACTCTCAGACAACTTCAACGGTTTCTTGGGTTTGCAAACTTCTATCGTCGCTTTATCCGGGACTACAGTACAGTCGCAGCACCTTTAACCGCTCTGACTCGCCCATCACCTCATCACTTTCAACTCAACTCCACTGCCATCACCGCCTTCCACAGGCTTTGCCATCGATTCACCACCGCTCCAATTCTCCTCCATCCAGATGCTAACCAACAGTTCGTTGTGGAGGTGGACGCTTCAGACGTGGGCGCTGGAGCTGTTCTCTCTCAGCAGGGTCCAGACCAGAAACTACACCCTTGTAGTTTCTTCTCCAAAAAATTTGACCCCACTCAGCAGCCATACGGGGTAGGGGACCGCAAGCTGCTGGCCATAAAGTGGGCATTGGAGGAATGGCGACACTGGCTCCAGGGCGCCAGAGAACCGTTTATTGTCTGGACCGACCACCAAAACCTCATCTCCATCAAAAACCTAAAACAGCTCAACCCAAGGCAGGCGCGGTGGGCTCTGTTCTTCGAGCATTATAATTTCCACCTATCCTATCGCCCGGGTTCAAAGAACATCAAGGCCGACGCCCTCTCTCGACAACATGAGGGGGACGTCCCCCGGGGCGGACCCCGCGTCTGTCCTGCCACCCTCCAAGATCATCGGCCCGCTCCGTTGGGAACTGGAGACGAGGGTTCGCCAGGCACAAGCCACGGAGACCGAACCGGCAGGTGTGCCGCCTGGACGACTCTACGTACCCGGGAACATATAGGCCGACATCATCCAGTGGGGTTATTCCTTGCCGCTGTCAGGGCACCCAGGCACGCAGCGCACCCTTCAGTACATCCAGCACGCCTTCTGGTGGCCCTCAATGGCCAAAGACGTCGAGGAGTTCGTCCAGGCGTGCCCAGTGTGCGCCAGGACCAAGACCTCCAACCAACCCACACCAGGGGAGCTCCAACCACTCCCAGTTCGTCGTCAACCCTGGACGCACATTGCCGTTGATTTCATCACGGGCCTGCCGGTCTCTGAAGGAAAGAACGTTGTCATGACCATAGTGGATCGGTTCTCCAAAGCTGTGCACCTGGTGGCCCTCACCGGACTCCCGTCAGCTAAAAAGACAGCCGAGCTGATACTAGAGCACGTAGTCCGTCTGCATGGGTTCCCAAAGGACATCGTCTCGGACAGGGGGCCCCAGTTCACTGCACGGTTCTGGAAGGCCTTCTGCCGTCTGATCAATTCTACCTGCAGTCTCTCCTCGGGCTACCATCCCCAGACTAATGGTCAGACGGAACGGGCCAACCAACAACTGGAGCGCTACCTGAGATGTTTCATTGCCGACCGCCAGCGCTCCTGGGCCCGCTACCTCATCTGGGCAGAACTGTCTCACAACCTCCAGGTCTCCTCCGCCACAAAGTTGAGCCCATTTGAGGTATGCCAGGGTTTCCAGCCTCCGATGTTCGAACATCAAGAACCGGAGGTTGAAGTACCCTCGGCCCAATAGTTGGTCCGAAGGTGTCGACGGTCCTGGATTCAAGCCAAAGAGGCCATCCAGCGCGCCAACATTCGCTACGCTTCACAACATCGCCGTCGACAACCTCCGGGACGATTGTACCACACAGGTGACAAGGTATGGCTGTCTACAAAGAACCTACACCTCTACACTGAATCCAAAAAGCTCTCACCCAGCTACGCAGCAAAATGAGCTGCGCAGCAAAATCTCATGTGAGGGCTCGAACTCTCAGTCGTCGTAATGGCTGTAGATTCCAAGCTGTCTGTTTTTTGAGCATGTTAAGACCTTCAAAAAGCCCAGGATGCTGGAAAAAAAAAACTTTAGTATAACAAAAGGGCCCTTCACACATTATGACGACTAAGGCTGATGTTATAGTGCTTGGTCTCTAACAAAGTAAAATGTCTTGAGAGGGACCAGAGTCCAAAGAGAGCTTGTCGTTTGGGTTGTGTCTTACCACATTTATATCCTAGTCTTTATTTAGTTCCTAACCATAATTTTGCTTTGTGACATGCTCATTGCCAGTGTCTCCAGCAGCAGGATGTAGGTCGGGAGCATAACAGAAAATCTTGTAATACAGTTTCTTATCCACACAAACTGCATGAGCACAGATACAAAAGTTTGCGTGCAATGAAACAGATCACTATGATTCTGGACAGGACAGAGGATCACGTCCACATCTGCTGCCAGCAGTGTGGGAAAAAAACCCTGGCATGGTGGATGCATCCCTGGCATTCATCAGCATGAATGGCATAACATGCATCCTCCATTCCCTGGAATACACATTCCACTGCCATATTAAAGAATATTTCTCTACTGGATTTAGAAATGGGGAATATGTACAGTAGAAATAGGATGTACATAAAATATGGGTGGTTGGTGAACCTGTCATGGACTAGAGCAGCCCAGCGGAAAATGACATCATCTTCAAAGACAACATACTGTAGGTGGACTGCTCTGGTTCCAGTTCCTGTAGGAGGATGAGGAAATGTGAGTTCATTAAGAAATTCTAGCAAACTCTGTGTTATAGGAACCAAGTGGTGCATGGTGATGTACTGTATGAACCTATACTGACCAATAACAGCACATGTGGTAACATTTCTGATGTCCAATTTTTGCAAAATGGACATAATGCTCCAGGACTCAATTTTCTCTCGCCTGTGTCTGAATTTCCATCCTTTTCCACTTTCTACTGGCTCACTTTCTGTTTTGTGAAAAGTATATGCAGTTTACAGAATAGACATTTTACAGTATCGTTGCATAAATGTTACACAATATTACACTGTAGGGTTCATTTTTGAGAGCACTGTAGACAACCATAGAAACCATAAAGTTATGATATATTGCAATTACTGTAGAGAGTACAGTAAAACCTGGTTACTTACCTATTCACTAGGCCCAGATTACTGAAACAACTTGCTGCTCCATCTTCTTTTCTAACATCTGTATAAGTAACTCTGTCTTTTTTTGTATAAATGAAGTGTTCTTCTAAGTGGGTTTGCACAAGTGCAACATGAGTGAGACTAATTGGTATTCAGGGTGTTGCATATTGAAGACCAGTGTTTCTAGGTGAATATAATTGTCTAAATGATGCAGTTAGTGTTCAAAGACTTTCACAACTGGGCCTTAGAATGATATTTCAGTGAGATCAATGGAATAGTTTAGCAGTTTAGAGTCATGTCATTGATACCTGAGCTTCAATTTAAAATTTTCTTAAATTTTCAGAATTGTGTGCTTAGATCTATTTTTGTGTATAAAAATGGGGGAAAATGAGTAATGATTAGATTTTTTTTTACTATTGTTTAACTTTATAAGTTAATTCATACATTCATTTTCTAAGCTGTTTATCATGTACAGGGGCAAAAGACAGGGTACTCCAATAAAATATTGTTATTTTACAGATTTTTCCCTAAATTTATACGATTAGACATTCAATAAATCAAGAGCACTATACCGTAAGTTTAATGGATAAAAACTGTTATTTTACAGATTTTTCTCAGATTTATACAATTAAACATCATCTTTAAAGCAACAGCACTAGAAGTTTGGCAGTAAAACACCATTATTTTAGAGATTTTTGTTAAATTTATACGATTGAAGACCTTCAATAATGCAACAGCACTATAAGTTTAGCAGTGAAACACCACTATTTTACAGATTTTTCCCAAATGTATACGATTTAACACCTTCATTAAAACAGCACTCAATGTGTTGCAGCAAAATGTTTTTATTTTACAGCTTTTTCCAAAATTATTACAATCAAACACCTTCAATAAAGCAAAAGCATTAGGCAATTAGCAGAGAAACACTGTTATTTTACAGATTTTTTCCTAAATTGAAGATCAAACACCTTCAAATAAAGCAATAACAAAAAACCCTGTTATTTCACAAAATTTTTAATAAATTCCTATGAAGTGTTACCCTGCGTTCACTGCCGCCGACGCCTGTCGCCGCTCTGACGTAGACCGAATGCTTTTCTTGTATTTAAAGCAATCAAGCTTGTTGATCTTATGGAGACTGACCAAAATGTGGAAGATAACAAGAAATTGATTCATAGAAAGAACTGTATTGTAGAAATAAACAAATTATAAGCCATTCGTATGGTGTGGCTTCTGTTCCTTGTGAATTGCTAGTCTCATTTAATATATATATTTTTTTATTATATTATTTTTCTTATCATTATAACATTAGAATCACTTACTAGACTTTGTTTTTAATTAAAATAACATTAATAATTAATAAACACCCGCTATCGCAATAATTAACCTCTCCTCCATTTTGCTTGGGAACTAATGTCGCCGGAACAAAAGTTACAGGACTGCATCCCGCGGAATCCTCCCAAGCGGAGGACCTCCATTTTAATTGGTTGCCGCTCAACCGCGTCATAGCTCTAACCCTAAAGTTAAGCTGATTTCAACTCTCTTCGCCGCCCCCCATTGAAAATGAATGACTTCCGGCGTCTTTGACGCTCTCTCCGCGTTCGGTGTGAACGCAGGGTTAACACAAGCTCAAGAAACTGTTACACAGTATAGTACAAGTATGCTGTGAATATCCTTGACTAAAAACCTATGAAGAAATTAACCATTTCAAACAAGATTCCCAATGTTCCAATTAAAGTTGGATTGGAAACTTTATTACAGATAAAGTACAATGTGGTCCCCTTTTTTTACTCTATAGTTCTTATATAATGTATGTGTACAAATAACTTTACCTTTTAGTTCAGAATCCTAATGCGTTAGCGCAAATAAGTCAAATCTAAAACATACCAAAATAGCAAAATGGTCAGTCCAGTGTATCCAAGAAAGTTCCTCTTCCAAGCAGGCAGTAAACAACTGGATCCTTGGTGCATTAGGGTGTATTGGAAGAGAAAAGAAAAGAACACATTAGGATCTTAGATTCAAAAGAAAAAGTTAATCTTTTTTTCTTTTCCCTGAGAAACAGATTAACAAAATACCCGAAATCATATTTAACACTAGATATGTTAAAGGGAAACTCTAGAACTTTTCAACTGGGGCCTCTTTTTTTGTATGAGAGAACATAATCAGTCCAGCATCATTATACATTATTTTCAGCACTGACAGTTATAAGTGAGACAATACAGAAAAGATCTCTATACAGTGAAAAACTAGACTCAAAATGATCCAAGATTGAAGGAGTTAACTTTTAAATCACCATGAAAAGGTTCAAAGTAGTCTTATATTGCACTGGATTTATATTGATGGACTTGTCTCTCTACTGGATCCTCTTCTCCCATGGTAAATGTTTGATCTAAAAATGTAAGAAAGTTTCATTATCACTGGCAGTAATCAGAGCTGGGAAATGTTCATGTAAAATCACACAGAAACAAGCAGCTACATATACATGGAAGTTTTCAACATATTGATCTGTATGGAATTAGAAGCAGATGTGTCAATATATGTGTCAATATATTATATATATATTGACACATATATTGACACATACATTAATATATTGACACATATATGTGCTTACCAATGTGTCTTCACTCCTCTGAATTTACACAGAAACTGTTTAACAGCGGCAGACCACTTCTGCGCGCGCTAAACATTTTAAGGACGCCTGTTTCCGATTGGCTGGTTTATATCACGTTACATCTGTGTCTGATGTCTAAACTATTTCACTTTGGGTCCCGCCCTCATTCGCGCGCTTGTTTAAATGCGCCAATAATAAAGCAGTAATTAGAATATCTCCGCCTCCAGCTGCTGATCAGCCAATCAGAAACAAGATTAGAATGTTCCCGCCTCCAGCTTCTGATTGGCTGTGACAGTTAACGCGGAGAGCTTGCGGAGTTTTCGCTAACGTTTTTGGTACAAAAATAACACCGTAGTTCCCCTCATACAAGCAAAATATAAAAACGTGACTTAAAGCGCTTCTTTAAAACAGCTACAGAGCAAATACATTATCCTTAGTCAGAATATTCAGGCCTGCATTAAGAAAGCTGATGGCTAGATTGGTGATATTTCCGAACAAATGTCATCAAAAAAAAAAAAAATATATATATATATATATAAACTGATACTATAGCCTACATCTAAGTGTGGGACTTCTGCTGCCTTACCTGTGCCACTTCCTGTGGATAATCTTTTAAAATGTCATGAGAAAATGCTAAATTTGCATGTAAAACTTGAATGTCAAAGTACTGTATTATAAAATTAATATGATTTACCTCAAAATTACAAAGAAAAACATTACATTTTAAGTATGGACATGAGCCTTTATCTAATGAGTTTCATATTTAATTACAATGTATTATTGTAATTTTACATAAAGTTGTACGTAATTTACAAAAACAGAAGGAAAAAAAACAGCAAAAATAAAATGGCTTTTTTACTGGTACAAAATGTGAAAAAAATTATTTTTCAGTATTGAAATAATCCTTAAAAAAACAGTCGACTTAATAATTTACAAATAATGTCTGTAATTTTACAGAGATTTGTATGTATGTATTTTTTTTTTAAAGGAAAAGTTCTATTTAAAAAATTCTGTAAAATAGGACTTTTTTTTTTTTTTTTTTTTTGTACAGTGCAGTTGAGAATCTGGAGTCAGAGCCAGGATATGGCTGAGGTTATGGCAGCTTTGGGGAGCCGTGGCTTGAAGCCCCAATCTTCTGTTCAGTAGCCCAGAGCCATCATCATTTCCCCCCTCTATATTTTTATCCTGTCTAACTAACTTATGGAAAAAGCACATAAAGAAATGCATGTTATGTCACTGATAATAATAATAATAATAATAATAATAATAATAATAATAATAATAATATGAACACAAAACATACGTCTATGGTTGTGGAAAATACTGATAATGAAAACCCACAAAAAACTGTGTGTAAATTTTAAGCCTGAACAGTAGATGGCACCAGATTGTAGAAAGTTAACGAATACATGTTGATATATTTTCTTTGTTAATGTGGTCTTATATAATAAAGCACCAGTTCTGGGGTGGTGGCATAGTGGTTAGGCCTGTCACCTTGCACCTCCAGGTTCTGGGTTCGATTCCTGTCTCAGTGTGCGTGGAGGCTTCATGTTCTCACCATGCTTGGTGGGTTTCCTCCTGGTATTCCAGTTTCCTCCCACAGTCTGAAGACATGCAGATTAGGCGAAATGGCATTCCCCAATCGCCTGTAGTGTGTGCGTGCAGATCTTCTTTAATTATTCACAAATAGTGTATTTGTCTTTCATACTGCATTAGTTTAAAGCCAATCTTTAAAACAGAGATTTTAAAACAAAACAAATATTGATTAGCCTAGCATTAAAGCTCTACAAAATGTTACATCCACATTCCTGTTTCTGGTAACACAATACACGTTTGGTACTGTAATTGTCATTAATTTAATAAAAGTGCTCAATTTCATGTGACTTCATTTCATTATATCTACACCCTAATCTGAATGAAGTAATGGAAAAAAAAAAAGTGCTTGCAGAAGTGTGGTGCAAAACAGGAACAGCATTCGAGTGTAGGCGTGAGGGAAAAGAGAGAGCGGAAACACGTAAGAAGAGGAGTTGCCTTTCTGGGTAAATCACACAGAGAACTGTAAAGAGAATCAGTTGATGACTCTGTCAGTCACAGTGCATGTGATGTACTTGAAACGGATAGCATGTTGATGTCGTATAGACTTTTTTAGTCATTATTTTGTAAATTTGTTTCTTGATATGATACTAAAACAACCATGGACAGGAACCCCTGGGTTTCGACTCTAGCTATATTACTCCTGTTTACACAGAACTTTTCAGGTAAGTGGATTTTTTTATTATTATTAGTAATAATTTTATGGTAGTCACAGAGAACCAATCATTTTACATATGTTTAATAAACTATCAATTTAACTTAGTGTTATTAATGTGACTTTGTATGTCTAATGTTCTCTATACAGTAAATTCCTTTAAGTAAGTAAGAATAGAGTCTCTATGCATCTCTATATGTTGTTGATGTCATTTTTCAGGCCGTGATTAATTTGTGTGGGCATTAACTGGTATTTCACAGCCATGTTATTTAAGGTGCGACAATGCGTATGTATATACCACAAAGGGAGTACGAAACAATGATATAATCTCGAAAAGAAAAAGAAAAAAAATCATGTGGGAAATTTTGTGGGAAACCCACTCCAACGTCCCTCATCAACTGAGAAATGGTTTCTGTTTTTCTCTGACAGGCCAGAAGTTACCAGAAAATGTTAAAATACACATATGGGAGGGGAATGTAACTGTAACCTGGGACCCCCTTCAGGAAAATCCTGGGGATTACCTCTACCAAGTTCAGCTGATGAAGTACGTATACACACACACACACACACACACACACACACACACACACACACACACATACACACACACACACACACGCACATATACTGTATATATGTGTCTATACATTCAAATCTAACCGGAACTAAGAGTTGCTTTAAATTCTCTATATAAAACTGCCCGTGTTTTGCCCATCCAACAGAGAGAGGCTACAGAGTCAAATGATGCGATGTGGTTTAGAGGAGAAAAGCTCACAATTTACAGGCTCAATTTCAAGTATGCAGCAGAGGACTTAACCACAATGTAAAAAGTGGTAAAAAAAAAAAAAAGTTATAAATTAATAACCAATAGGCTGCATTTGATGCCATATAGGGGTAGCTTTTTGTAACAGGCTGCATATTTTACAGGTTATAGATGTTTCTTTATGGCCTATAGTTAATATTAAGCACAGGAGTTAGCATGGCAACTCTGACCAGTACGTGGCTACATGGCTACGTAAACAGCATGCATATGGGGTGTTTTCTGACACATCAAAACCAGCATTAATAGGCACACAAAAAAAAAAAAAGCAAAAAAAATGATATGGACAAATTAACATGATTATAAGATTTTACATTTTGAATACTTAAATTGATATTCTTCGGACAACCCATGGACATAACCAAATAACTGCACTTCCTTCCTTGAACTTGCCGGGCTTTCAGTTGCTGCTTGTCTGTAGGACTTTTTGCCATCCGTTTTGTCTTCAGTAAACACAAATGGTGCTCAGTTGGGTTGAGTTCAAGGCTACCTGGCAGAGCCCTTTAAAAACATTTCATTTCTTTGCATTGTCATTATTTAATGATCTGTATTATAAAGCAGCCTCCTGTCAGCTCTGCAGCATTTGACTAAATTTGAACTAAAAAGTATAACTCTGTACAGTATAACTCTGTCAGAATTCAGTCAGAACATAAACAAACCCATCATGGATCACTCATCTGACCAAGTTCTACTGGCACGTGCCCAGACATGCCCGTGACCTAGCAATGGCCTCACCATGTTTTACAGAGTCGTCTGTTCTGGATCATCAGCTCTTCCTTTCCTTCTCCATATTCATGTCTTGTCATTATTTTGATCCAAGTTATTCTTGGTTTGATCCCTGCAAAAAATCTATCTCATTCAAAACCCGGACAGGCTTTTATCGATGTTTTCTAGCAACATCTAATCCGGCGTTCTGTTCTTAACTGTTGCCTTATTTGCATTCATGAACATGTTTCTCGATTGTGGGTTTTGACGCTGATATGCCTACAGTGGCTCACCGAGAGTACAAATTCACACATAGACTTAGAATCAACCTTGTGTTTTATTAAGAGCTTTTATTTTCTTATATAAGTGTCTACGCTTCACATCTTGATTGCTTCTTTTGAAACCAATTGTTTGGGTGTAGAGATGCACAATTACAAATCCTTATGGGACAGACTATACCGGTATGTGTACTGCACTATATTGCTGCAATCATCTAATGTATGCATTTTCTTTTCTTCACTAGTTTTGTTGATTCCCCTACAGTCTGGGTCAACGTTTCCCACTGTAGCCTTCTTAAATCCACCACATGTAACATTGGGAAAATTTCGTCAAATTCAACTTTAAAAGTTCGTGTTGGAGTTTTCATAAACCAGACAAATATGTCATGGAGTATTAAACGGCATATCAATATTCGGCACAGTAAGTATTTGACTTGTTTTATCCGTGTTTCATTCGCCTAATAATGTGAAAAAAAAATATATACTTGTTTTGCAACTCTTTCCTAAAACTCATGTGTTGAATTAAAAATCTCTGTGTCTTAGGTCAGCTGCTTCCCCCAACATTCACTCTGTCATCCACCCCAGACTCTATACGAGTCAAGATACACAGGAAACCGATACTTGATCAGATTTTTCCCTATAGTGTGAAATACACCGTAGATCTGTGGCCAAAAGGGCAAGAAAACCAGGTAATATTTATAAATCTAAAATTCACTCATTAATCGGATAAAATTGGAACGATGTTCCTGACCATTCACGATCGCTATAAAGAGATATTTTACATATTTAACATTTTACATTTACTTGGTCCACAGACACAAACAAAAAGTGAATTTGACGATGATGGTAAGATACCATTCACCTCATTAAGGTTACTGCAAGAGTACTGTGTGCGTGTGAAGGTGGAGTCTCTCACAACTGAAGCTAGTAACATCTCAGCCGTACACTGCGTAAAGCTACCATTAGGTAACCTCAATAGCTATTTATACTCTATATTCTGAGAACATGACTGAATTGCTGTATTGCTTTCGTACAGTAAGTACTCACCTTCTTTATCCACGATTGCTTTGTTCACAGGTCCGATAATGATGGTTATTTTGATTTTACTTGGACTACTGGGCAGCGCGTTTTTTCTGATGTTCATACGTTATTTACTGAAGCAACCTCAGAAAATGCCTAGCGCTTTGGTGAGTCAGCTCTGTTTTATTCCGGTTTCAACAAAACCAAAAGTAGAAAACAAGCTAGTTTCGGTGAGCAAAAAAGGAACAGGGTAACATCTAATAGAGTTCACTGCTGATGCATATAACCAGTGACACATTCACTTCACATTTCTTAGAAGACCTACCAACAGAGAGAAACCGGGGATTTTTTTTTTTTTTTTTTGCAGTTACTCTATGTGTTATGTTGTGTACAAAAAAAAAAGAAAAAAAAGTTTTTTTTTTCTAGTGGGACGTGTGATTTCGTTTATAGTTATACAACAGTTTCCCTCCAATCGTTTGATTAACAATGCATTACATTCCATTCTAAGAGTGCTGATACACTTTAGGACCAAAAGGTTGCTGAACACCTGATAATCATAGTCATGGCCGTGTGATTGTCTCATGACAACTTGGGCAAGGAAGCCAGGTGTGACTTGCAGTTTCTAATCCAACTCATCTCAAAAGTTATCACTGGGTTTTTGGCGTCTCTTTCATTATCTGTTGTTTTATTCTAACTTTGGCATATCATGTGTTCATTGACCTCCGTTTGCTCGAGAGAACATTCATACTGCAACATGGTCTTTAAGTTCAAATGAAGGAAAATTGTGATGCTAAACAAACCCTTTCCAGAATTTTTTTAACAACATTTTTGGTGAATTCCCACATGATGTAGACATGATGTGGTCAGATGTCCACAAATCTTTGGCTAAATAACATATTCCGTTTTTAAAAAGCCATTAAATTTGGCCACTGATCGCTAGAATGAAACTTTTTTTTTTATGAAGAAACTGTGGCTCCTTTAGAACTATAATAATGATAGCCTCCCAAAACACAGTGTGACTGCAGATCAGTCCCTGTTATGGGGTCCCTGTTGAGTCTGGTTCTTCTCAAGGTTTCTTCCCACTGCCATCTCAGGGAGTTTTTCCTTGCCACTGTTGCCATCGTCCTTGGTTTGCTCATTTTGGTGCGCAAACTAAATTAAAATTAAACTTTCAATACTCTCCTGTAAATAGCCATTTATCAGGTGATTAAACATCATTACTACTAGTATAAAATAAAGATCGCATCCAGTCAGCAGCTCCGCTTTGCTATAAGAAGTGCTGGAAAAGACTCGTTGAGAATGGTCCAATCACATGAGCCTAAATATTTAAAAACAATATTGATTCGCTAAGAACAAAAGTGGGCGGGGTTTAGGGCGCTACAAGGATGATTTGAAAAGATCCAATCAGAGCTCAGCCTCAGGTCACATGCTTTTCAAAAATTTACGTGCCTACATAGACACTCGTTTGTCCGGCGCCCCGCGTACACGAACACAAAATAACGTAATACAGTTTAAAATTTTTTTAATTGCCAATAAATTATATTAAGAAATACAGCGGAATATTGTGACTAAATGGCTTTACTTTGTTATTAAAATAAATAATTATTATGTTAAATAATTACATGTTAAAGGTGCATTCTTCTCTGCCTGGATACAAACTTAAATAATTCTTTTGATTGTGTACAGCTGTTTTGAGACAATGTCAATTGTTAAAAGCGTTTTACAAATTCAATTGAATTTAATTAAATTGATAGGGTCTGGGTTTGATTCCCACCATTTGATTCCAACCTGGTATCCAGTACAACAGCACTCTTGCTCAGACAATACTAAATACTAAATATGTAACTTTTGTGTCTTTTCTCTTTCAGAAGCTTGTTGTAGATGCATGGAAGCCCATGATCATCAAATCTGACCATGTAGAGCCTGTGACAGACAAGGGATGGATAGTTTTCAGCAACAACACGGATACAAAAAAGGACATTGCATTCCCTGAGGAAGATAAGGAGAGGAGAGGAAGCCTGGACAGTGGAGTGAGCATCGAACGACTGTCCCCGTCTGTCAGCGATGCGAAGACTGAGGGACAAATCGGAGATTCAGTGGACAGCGGTTGTGAAAGTCTAAATGATGGAAGTGTAAAGAGAGTCACGAGACAATTCTCCAATCATACAATACACTGCAGTGGTAAAAATGAAGGAACAGAGGACAGCGGATTGGGACTGAGTCATCGTGAAGTTTCTGGGTCTCTGGAGGGGGAAGACACTGGACTGTTGTCTGAGGTAGTGGTTGGAGATGGATACCGGAGTCAGAGTCCCTCAAGTGTGGACACGCAAAATGACTTGGACTCAAACATGGCTGCCCCAGCAGCTGGTTATAGGTCTAGTCATGTGAAATGTACGTGTTCAGACCACGAATACTGCATTTGGTGCAAAATTAAGAATCCTTTTACTGGAGACTGTCAACCAGGAACTGAATCACAGACAGACTTTAGACACAATGATGACGGTAACTCTGTGAGTTCAAGCTACTTAAAGAAGGGTTTTATGCAAACAGTAAACCTTTTAGATATGGAGCTGTCAGTGACAGAGCCTGTTTTGTCAGATAATAACTATAGTGAGTCTTCCCTAAGTCTCATGTCATGTCCACTACTTCTGCAAAGTGAAAAGGAACAAGACGGCTTAATGCACACAAGGACTTTCACACTTGAGAACATGGAGCTTACATTTTCCTAAACTGCTTGCTGTTGAACTTTGTTTAAAAAAAAAAAACACACACACACACACACACACACACACATACACACACACAAAAACAACAACTGGAAGTACTGTACGATCCTTCAATCTTCCGGATGGTCTCTGGACTTGAAATGGACGACTTATTGAGTCACATGTCTTTCTCACAACCTTATTCATTGCATAAATTTAGAACATTTGTAGAACATTGTAAGTATTATTAATGTTAAACTTCATCGTCAACTTGTACTGTACATATAGACAGATACATGTTTTTCCCTATGAAATAAAAAAAAAAAGACAAAAGAAATGATATTAATCATATGTTGCCCTTGATTCAACTGTAAATCATTAGTTTCTTTTTGAATGTCTGAGATGTAACACAGTGTGGTGTATTATCTAATCGGTTACGATCAGTTTCGCAATCTGAGAAAGAAGAAGAAAGAGAAGAGGGTTTTTTTGTTTCTATAAATGAAAAGTGTGTGACTTGAGAAAATGAGAAAGTGGACGAAATGACAAAACAAGAGAATTTTTTTGTTTTTTTTATGACACAGAATGGTTTCATCAAAAAGACTTTATGAGGTATACTGTGTATACATAGAGCATGGGATGTTACAGCATTAACGCTGAACGATGCATTTTCTCTAAAGCTAGAAGTGCTTCAGGGTTGATTAGGCGGAACCAGTAGTGGTCATCGTCTATGCTTATATTAAGTTTATTTATTTAATATTTATTTGTCTACGTATGTGTCCATGTGTTCACTCGATCGCTCACTCACTTACTCAGCTACTGGCTTCCTATGTACCATTTACATATTACAAAACAATAAAATAAAATAAAACCCAGCAGGAAGAAAGTACACAGAAATACAGTAAAGCCACTGCACTTCTCCTCAACCAATAGCCAATCGTAGCTTGAGTTGCTGCTTTAAAAGTGAACACATGGCTCAGCTTCACAAGCATGGCTCAGCTTCTTCTTGGAAATCCTGGTTAAGTCGGCTCCTGGGGTCGATATCTACATTGTACAGTATGTTCCCCTGCTCATCGGAATGGTCATTTAATAACTTTACGTGAGCTAATAAAGTGATGCATCTGCCCTTTAGATAGCACTGGGGATTCCCACATTGTAAAATTGTCAATACAATAAAAAGTCAATACAATCCTGTTACACAGTGTCATAGTGGTTAGCACTGGGGCGTGTGTGTGTGTGTGTGTGTGTGTGTGGAGTTTGCATGTTTTCCCTGTGCTTGGTAGGGACTCCTGTTTCCTCCAACAGTCAAAAGACATCTGTAAGTGTAAGTGTATGCATGCGTGTCCCGCGATGGATTGGCAACCCGTCTAGAACGAGTCCCTTGGGATAGTGATAAACTCCAGGCTACCCGTGACACAGTACAGGCTAAGCGGTATAGATAATAACTGAGTGACTAAGCACTACTCAGAGAAATACTGAAACTGACACCATGTGTGTAGATAAAATCTTCTCTTCATTCCCCTAACCATTTGAATTTCCTCCTTTAACCCCCTCTGCATGTTCTGGTTTCTGTTTTTTTTTTTTTTTTTTTTTTTTTGCGGTATAGTGGCTTAATGGATAGCACTGTTGACGTGGGTTCAATTCTCACCCCTGGTCTATGTGCATGGAGTTTGTGCGCAGTTATTTTGGGCATGCAGCGTTATATACAGTACGTGAGGCCGGTGTGTTTCCTCTTATTGTTATACTGAGGCACCCTGATATTACTGAGGCGAGCTTAGCTTACGTTAGGCTTCATGTTACCACACTGCACAGGAGTTAGCGAGCTAATCGGTCATAACCGTATCTATCTTTTCCACACTTTTGCCCTGACTTTTGCCTAGTAACTGCGTCCTGCTCCAACCCAGAACACACACCTGAAACCCTGAAGTGTCTAACAGATAAGGAGTAGCTGCGCTACCGTCCTCGGTAAGTAAAGGGATATAAAAACTGCCAGAGTCCCTAATGCTCATCTATGAGTGTTATATCTGTTAAATTAATTGTATGAAAATTGATTAGATATCGGGTTAATTTAAAACATCACTCCAAACATGTAGTTATTTCTGAGAATGACAAAGTAAAACCCTTGAAAATATCATAAATAACATAAAACAAAAACAATCATTAGAATTCCAGAAACAGTAAATAGAATTCCAGTGTCTTTTACACACTCTGCTGGTACATAGCTTTACTCATATCTTAAATTTTTTATCTAAATTATATATTCAAAATATATTTTTTTCCTTTTTAACCAGAGCTCTGCTGTAGAGGATTGGGTCAGAGGGCTGGTGGATCCTGATGGTATTTTGGATCCTGGAGGAGCCTGAACAAGCTGTTGAAGTTGTAGTAGTCCTTGAGGGTCTGGGTGACTATGCAGAGTGATGTTTGATCAGGTCTGTGCTCTGTACACTGATTTCCAAATGGACTGGACGTACACCCATGAATCCATCCAATTATTATTGGACTTTGAGAGACGTGCTCCCCTCAGATTCAAATGCTGAGGAACAAACTATGGTTGCCATAAACTCCTTTTGTGTTTCTGACACATTGGGGAAAAGACTGTTTATTTTTGCATTTTTAAAAAATATATATAAGTTATGGTATTGTAATATTAAAGAATCAGTAAGATACTGATAAGCATCTGGTGTTATCCAGGTACTTTATTGACTTTTAAACAACGTAGAACCTCCATTCACCTGTTTTATGTAGATCACTGTTTTAATTTTGACTGGAAGAATAAAAAAAAAATTGTAATGTTTGTAAAGTGCTATTATTAGGTCAACTTCTTTTTTCTAGAAAAACAACCACTTGGGGTACAATGATGTTGATGGGAGACAATTACATTTTATGAGTAGATGAAAATTTGGTCTAAGTCAAGCCTTGAGAATTGAGCCCACAACCAATACTACTTGCGCTGACTTAAATATTTGAATTTGAGAAGCTGAGTCAACTTATGATTCTGAACTGGGTACACATTGTGTCAACTAAAGAACAATGCGAAATATTTTGCTTGGCCAGCAAATTCCCCTAAAAGTTGAGTAAACCTAAAAAAATAATAATAAATCTGTGCAACTTGTCGCTTTTTTATGTTGTGAGGTGGCTTATTTTTACTTTTACTTTTGCAGTGTACACTTCCAGTCACATACCAGCACCATGTTCTGTCTGAATCGTCTATTTATTGTTGGTTAGTTTCAGTCTTAGCCATAGCATTAGCCTTTAGCTTAAAGTTTAGCCATAGCTATAGCCATAGTTGTCATGTTGCTGTTTGCATTTCAAGCTTGTCTTAAATGTTTAATAAAGGTTTGTTAAAAGGTCTGCACTTGCATCCTGCCTCAAATCTTTATGTGAATTCTCTTCCTGGAGCCTCTGAGAAAGGACCATCTCTCTTCAGACATCCTGGTGAACTTCTATTGTTGCACCATCGAGAGCTTTATTACAGTCTGGTATGGAAACACATTGAAGGAGCCTCACTTCCTAAGATCGAGGATTTTTACAGGAAGCATAAACCCAGCCAGGGACACAACATCACACTTCTCTCACCCTGCACATAGGCGCTTTACCTGCCTTCTTTCCTTCTGGGAGGAAAAGGGGGGTGGGGGGGTGGGGGGGGGCTACAGGACCTTCAGGAACGAGACATGCAGATTCAGGAAGATTTCCCACAGCTGTTTCCTTGCTGACCTCTGGGTTACACGCACACACTGAACTGAATACCATTACTCTGTCCAACCCTACATACTTTGCACTGCTCATAACTTACTACCATACAGACATAATATCCTCTCTCATTCCACACTCCATAACAATGTGCAAACATGTTTAGAATGTTCTCCAACCACAGTATCATAAACATGGTATACAATAGAGTATGTTCCTTCCATCCATAATCATTGCACTCATTGTATATAACTCCTTCTTGCAAATTATTTTTCATGGTATACAATATCTTCCTCCTTTGCATACATCTAGATCGTTGCACTCATTGTATATAACGTCTCCAGTTCATGGCTAAAAATGATTCCTTATGCTCCTAGAACCAGTCTGGCACAATATGACTCATGGATCATTCCTGTGCCACCAGGGAAGAAAAACTCTATGGATGTACAGTAATAACCTTGGTACATTCAGGTCATCAGCTGACTTAATTTTATTGCCACAATACATTTCTGAGCCTAGACCTGACCAACCTGACCTGAAGCGACCCCAAATCACAACACTGCCTCTAGAAGCTTGTACGGTGGCCACTAAGCGTGATGGGTGCATCACTTCACTTTATGTTCTTCCCCTGTTACTCTGACACGCCCATCACTCCGGAAGGAGATCAATCTTAAAGCATCAGAACACACGACCTTTTTCTATTGCTACAAAGTCCAATCTTAATGTGCCTTTGCAAACTCAAGCTTTTTTTCTGATTAGTCTGATTAATGGTTTTCGTGTAGCCACACAGCTGTTTAGTCCCAATCCTGTGAGTTCTCATCACAATGAGTGCATATGGAAACGCTCTTACTTTCACTATTGAACATACCTTTCCATGCAACTTCACTTCAGTGTTTATCTGACCTCCATTCATGATTTCTGTTTTGTTGTTTTTTTTAAACCACATTTCTTCCACAAAGTTGACAGTTCAGCACCATCCTTCCAGTTAGTAAGATATGCAAATGTTATAATTTCAAATTTCCTTAGTTGTTTTCTTTGCTTGATGCAGCCTCATAATTTGACTTTTCAAAAATAGTGATTTTTTTTTTCAGGTCGTGTATTTTTTTTTTTTTTGATTAATGAATTTTGTAAACATCTTCTAAAATACAAAGCCCTACAATTATTTCTAAATAAAATTATTTAGAAATAATTGATAGAGAAATGCATAACTGACAGAAACAAAACAAAAAAAACAAAAAACCTATAGCGGATTTTATATGACTTTTTAAGTAAAAAAGCTCCTGTTTTATCTTACATTTAGATTAGTAAACAAACGAAGATCAAAATAACATTTAATGGAAGGTTTAGGATTGTTTAAAGGAAGCTTGCCTACAGTTTAAAAGAAACAATTGTGTGGAATTTCTGTGGCTTACAAAAATCGTTTCTCATGTCTATCACAGGCTTAGTCATGCTTGTTGGTTAGTTTCTCACCCACATGTTCTCACATATGACTTTTTCATCCACTGGATGCTATTTAAGTTAACTTATAGGTTAAAAAGGAAATAAATGGGGATCAAATGATGATTTTACAGAAATCGTGGGTACAGACTCAACCCTACAGGGCAGTTGGGTGTGTTCAATTTCAATAAGTCTGGCCTGTGTGTGTGTGTGTGTGTGTGTGTGTGTGTGTGTGTGTGTGTGTGTGTGTGTGTGTGTGTGTGTGTGTGTGTGTGTGTGTGTGTGTGTGTGTGGGTTTTACATTTAAAACTGTTGTGTGTGAAATTCCAAACAGGTCAGACAGATCCAAGCTGATTTCTAAAATACTCAAACCAGCCCATCTAAACCAGTAACCATACAGAACCATGTACCATCATTCACCATCAAATTTAATATTAGCAACTGTACACCTGCTCAGCCTGGGATTTATCCACAAATTCTAGTGACTGGTGTATTTGAAAACCCCAAGTGATTGGAAGATTCAAACCAGCCTATCTGAAACCAATGCTAAAATTAAAGTCAAAAAGGTTCCTTATTCCAATGTTTAACAGTTAACTGAAACGCTTGACCTGTGGCTGCATGATTCTGTGCACTGCTCTTCTGCCAAATGATTGTTTTTTTTGGATAAGTGCATGAATGTGTAGGCGTTTCTGTTGAAGTGGAATGTGACTTATAATAATAACAATAATAATAATAATAATAATAATAATAATAATAATAATAATAATAATAATAATAATTATTATTATTATTATAATAATAACATTTATTATGCACCGTGCAGAGCTGACAATTTGAAACATAAAGTGGCAAACAATACACAAGTCAAAAAAGCAACTAACAATCCACCATCGTACTACGGCCAGAGAACAAAGAGTCATATATTGAACCAGATGCCTGATATAATCAAACTCAGGTTACATTTCGTATTAAAGATGAAAAAAAAAAAAAAACAGAGCTAAAATAAACACAAAAGAACTACTAGTAGTAGGAATAATAATAATAAGAAACATAATGCAAACAAGAGAAACAGTGAGAAGAGTCGTGTCAGGTGTCCACATTGAACAGAAACAGAATACATATGGGTGTTAATAATAATTATTAATCGCTCAACATTAAACATCAAATACAACAGATTCCTTTTTACCATATATTGTATCTTAAAAAGCTCCAAGGCCACTCAAATATTAAATATAGTTTTCCACAATATATTCATGCATTCTAATTATCTATTAGACAGTTGTTGGACAATAATGTCTCACTGTATTTCAACACATCACTGTATTGACATACTTAACGATTATTTCAAATTTTAACTATTAATGTTTAAAAAAAAACATATTTTTTCATAATGAATAATATGCAAGTACACGTAAGTGGGTATGTGGTTTGGAGCTGACATTTATATTTCTTTCTTCCTACTTAAAACTGCATTTTCTGCCTAGTGTGAAACCAGCAATGCATCATAGCCGCCCTCGGGAAAAAAAAAAAAAAAAGTAGTGAAGTAGTGGAGCTGAACCGCCCCAGGTGGACTAGACTGTTTCAGCTGCTATTTGTACCTTAACATTACTGAGAAGAAACCACAAAATGGCTGTCATCATGCATGAAAACTACCAAACCAACGGTCCACATACCACACATCCTGTCACAGCAGCAAATCACTTACAGAATATTTTACTTTTGAATATGATACTCTCTAGTCACCAACCAGACTTGCTTCTATTTTTGTCTTGTCTTTATTAAGTGAACCTAAGAAAGCAGTAAAACTTTAGATCAAGAGTTTTAAAAATGACAATTAAAGAACTGTATTCAATTCAATTCAATTCAATTTTATTTGTATAGAGCTTTTAACAATAGTCATTTTATAGAATCAAGAGAAAATTAAGAAAAAGAGTATGAAATGTTTGAGAAAATAAGTGTAAATAAAAACGATCAGACTGTCCCTGATGAGTGACCCGAGGGTGACGGTGGCGAGGAAAAACTCCCTGAGATAGAAATGGGAAGAAACCTTGAGAGGAACCAGACTCAACAGGGACCACATCCTCATTTGGGTGACATCAAATGGCTGGAATTGATCCGCAGTCATACAGAGTGTTAGATGGCTAAAAGTTCAGTATAACAAGAGAGAAGTTTAAGGTAATATGGAGTTCAGTTTTGTTATTGAAGGCTCAGGTACAAAACTGTAGGGATTTCAGTCTCGAACTATTGAGCAAATGCAGTCACAAGCCATCAGAGAACAGCCGTCTGCATCAGCCAAGTCTAAGATAATCTCCCTGGTTACAACAAGCATCCCACAAAGACCACACGGGGCCTCCAAGTGACAAGATCTCCAACCAGATGCGGGGTACCAGGATGACTCAGAAAGGGCACAGGATTTCTGCACTGAAAACCTGCTTAAGTTGGCAAAACTCAAAATATTTGAGGTAATCAGTTACATACATTTTTTTTTAAGTAATGATGTTTCCAATTTTAAGCAAACAGAACTATCAAGTTTTGAGTTTGTTGACCTTGTTTCAAATCAAATAAATTGTTGCTGCTATCGCCACAGCAGACAATCCGGCCCGGGAATTGAACCTGGGCCTTTCGCATGGCGGGCGAAATACCTACCACTGAGCCACGAGAGCTCTATAGAGTTTGGAACTTTAAGGGTTACTGTTACTTAATTACATACGATTACTTAAAATATCAAATTTGTTCAGCTAACTTGAAACGTGTCATTTCTACAAACTCATAAATACCAAAAAGTTCTGAATACTCAAAAAGCTCTATTAATTTGACCTAATTGCAATTATTTAAGTTAACAGTACTCAATGTGATTAATTACTTTGAGCATTAGGGTTTACAGTGTGGAACAGCGGCAGCTCAGGAGCAGAATGTGCAGCACGACAGAGAGAGAGAGAGAGAGAGAGAGAGAGATAACAGTTACTGTAGGTATGGTCACAGTCACATGTACAGTATAAGGTAAACGTATATTTGGGGAAGAGTGCAAGCATCGACTCCGGCAGGACTAACTATGACAGCATAACTTAAAGATGGAGACCCAGAAGGAAACAGGGACATCAGGCCTCCCTGGGAAGACAACAACAAAACATACCAGTTCACTATAACATGAGTCCCCCAGATCTACACCTTTATCTAAGACAAATTTATTAACAAAAGCCTTGATTAAATAAATATGTGTTTCGGCTAAGACTTAAACACTGTTACTGTAGGAACTGTATTAAAAGTGCAACAAGAAAATTATATAAAATACAAACTCAAGCGTCACTAGCGTCACCTTGCTAGTACTGGGTTGAGCCCCGTTTTGCCTTCAGAACTCCATTATGGCCTACTGTAGATTCAACAAGGTGCTTAAAACATTCTTTAGAGCTTTTGTCCATATTGACATTACAGCATCATGCAGTTGCTGCAGACTTGTCCCATTCCAACAAACCCCTAAGGTCCTCCAGGGGATTGAGGTCTGGTGACTGTGGAAGCTACGTATTTATGATCTCATTGTCTTGTTCAAGAAACCGGTTTGAGATGATTTTCTACCTTTGTGACATGGTGCATTACCCTGTGGCCATAGAGAGATGAACATGTTCTGCAACAACTCTCAGGTAGGCTGTGGAATTTAAAGGATGCCCAATTGGTACTCAGTGACCCATTGTGTGCCAAGAAAACATTCCCTACACCATTATACCACCACTAGCAGCCTTAAGCAGAATTTGAGACCCATGAGACCAGACAATGTTTTCCCCAACTTCTATTGTGCAATTTTGGTAAGTTGTAGCCTCAGTTTCACGTTCTGAGCAGTGCTACGAGTGTGGTCTTCACCTGCTTTAGCCCATGTGCTACAAGCTTCGATACCTCCGATGGAACGGGATGTTATTTGAGTTACTGTCAGCTCAAACCAGTCTGGCCATTCTCCTCTGACCTTTGGCATAATCAAGGCGATTTCAGCCAGAGAACCACCATTTACTGGGTATTTTCTTTTTTCCAGATCATTTTCTGTAAACCCTATGGCTGTGTGTGAAAATCCATGTAGATCAGCAGTTTCAGAAATAAACAACAATTACATTTCTTCCCCATTCTGATGCTTGGTTTTAACTCCAGCAGTCATCTGCACCATGTCTACATTCCTACAGTATATGCATTGAGTTGCTTCCATGCTGATTCAATATTTGCGTTGCAATAAGTGCATCTAATTAAGCGAAAAATCATATTTTGTAAACCAATTCACCTGTTTTTTCATTATTTTTCTTATTTTTTTATTATTATACACATTTTACCAGAGACGTCGTTTATAGTTTGAAATGCTGCAGTTGTATAGAACAGAAGACTTCTTAATGCAAAAACTTTTGTTTTTTTTTCTTTACAAAACCATATGTAGTTTAATTTTTATACACCCACTGGACATGGTAATCCAAGCACTTACAATAATCCAGTCAAGTGGCTTTGGCTGTGGCTGATGGTTTGTGGTGGTAGCGCATGTGAGTATTCCAGAAACTGATGATGTCCCGGGTATTGACACACATGACACACACATAAAGGAGACGGGAATTGTCTTTCTTGTTCAAGCTTACAGGAAGGCAGCATGCACAAATTGCTGACAAAACTATATTTGCAACGATTGTCTAATCTTCTGTCTATCTTCTATATATCTTTTGTCTAAACTGTCTATTTTTAATAAGGCTGCATCAACTGTACCCCATCAGACAGTTATCATACATCTCATCTCATTAAAACAAACAAACAAACAAACAAACAAAAAACAAACAAACAAAAACTAGAGACCAAAACGACATGCATGTTATTTATAATCTAAACAGGAGCCCAGCACTTGACATACAGTCTTGATCTCTGAAATCAATAGTTTCTATGGATAAGTACTGAAAAACTTTGTTTTAAATCACACACTTAGGTCAGCAGCTCTAAATACAAATGTGAGGGGGAAAAAAAACACTTTTTTTGATAATTGAGATTATTTTTTTTAATGAGGAATTGACACCCTTGGTATGTTCTGCTTTCTTTTTTACCCATCTGACTTTTCATAGCTGTTTCTTTTCACCCTCATGCAAAAGTAGAAGGTCCACATTTGTTAGTTCAAAATAAAGACGGAATGATTTTATCTTCGGATTTAGTTGCAAAATAAACATCAGTAAAATACATACAGTGACAAGAAAAGAACCTTTTAGAATTTCCTTGTTTTCTGCATTAATTAGTCATGAAGTCTGATCTGATCTTCATCTAAAGCAAGAATATTTATAAATATAAAGTACCTAAAATAACAACACACACACAAAAAAACAACTGATGATTCATGTTTTTATTAAACTCATAGTGCTAGTGGAAAAAGTTTATTAATCTTTGAGTTAATGACCTCGAAAGAGCTACATGGAGTCTTGTTAAGAAAATGAATTTGGAGATGTGGACCAGAGCTACGTTGACTGATTTGAGTTTGCTTGCTTATGTGAGCCATGCTTCGCCAAAAAGAGCTGTTTCAGAGGTTCTAATCAAGAATTGTTGAGTTATATAAAAGCTTGAAAGAATTTTATCAGTCTCCGGCTAGGCAAATTGAGACACTATGGGACTGTGGCTATTCTTCAAAAAGTGTCCGCCCAGTCAAAATGACCCGGAAAGTACAACAAAGGCTCAACAATGAGGTAAAGAAACAACCCCGAATGACAGCCTAAGATTTGAGGGCATCGGCGGAACTGGCTAACATCTGTGTTTATGAGTCTACGGTACGCAACACATTGACCAAGCAGGGTGTCCATGGCAGGACACAACAAAGGGACATCAAAGGTGGTTACTAAAAAGAACATTGCTGCACGCCTGAAGTTTGTGCAAGCAGTATTGGCGAAAAGTTTTTTTTTTGCATTGATGAAAATAAGATTGAACTATTCGGTAAGAACGTGCAGCACTACATCTGGAGTAAAAAGCGGCCCGTCATATCATCATGAAATATATCATCTCATCCTAAGCGTAAAGTACTGTATGTGGTGGGACCATCATGATTTGAACCTGCTTTGCTGCATCAGGGCTTGGCCAGCCTGCAGTCATAGAGGGGAAGATGAATTCAGGATAATGTAAGAAAGTGAGTCTGTACAGTACATCTGCTGAATCTATGTAGAAGTCGGGTGATGCAACAGGAAAATGATTCAAAACACCAGAGCACGTTTACAACAGAATAGCAAAAATTCCTCTTGAACCATGTGCAGGTCTGATCCACAGCTACAGGGAGCATCTGGTTGAGTTTAACGCTGCCCGGGAATTGCCTGCACGGTTTAAGAGTTGGGGCTAGTTCCTGGATTATTTCTTAGTAATGTGCAATCTCTCAAAATAAACTGGACAAACTTCTAATTTTATACGATCGAAACAAGAATTACCAGCAGCTTTGCCTGGAACAACAACCATCAGCTGTGTACCACTGTGCTCTTCTAGAGAATTATTTTCTGCACACCATCTGCTGTGTGACAGCACATATTACACAGCTGGGACATAATCACCCAAACGCTCCATTCATTATTCTAGGTGATTTTAAGCACATAAACCGCTCCATGGAACAGCCACATTATTAACATCCAGCTAGTGAGGAGGGAAACTCTGGATCATTGCTCCAGCACAGTAAAACCTGCTATTCAGGTCTTGACATGGGACAAAGAAATCTTTTAAATAATATCGATTATTGAGCTTTTTTTTTTTTTTTTCATATGAGGAAATGGTACATTTTATGTTTCATGTTCTGCTTTCTTTCTTACACATTTGGCTTTTCGCAGCTGTTTCCTATGACTTTCACATGCAAAAAGGAGAAGGTTATAATGAAATCCCCAGTGCTGATTTAATACTTTCAAAGTTTATTTCGGTCCAACTGGACTTACTGTATGTAAACACTGTAGGGTGTTAAATCACCACCCTGGTTGTTGTTTTGTCACTGGGGAATTTGTTCAGTAAAAATCCGATTTTAGCTCGTCCAAGAAAAAAAAAAAAAAAAAAACGTTTAAGTAAATTCATAATAAATCTACTTTTAGCATGAACCACAGTAGAAAAAATTAAAATAATACAAAATCCATTAAAATGAAAAGATATTCTAATCTTAAAGATTATATTAGAGCTTTATCAGATTAGACAATTATTAGTATTTTAGTAGTGCACAAGTTTAAAGTCACTGAAATGGAATTCCCCAAGGCCTCGATGAAGACCGTGAATTTCCCCATGAAGTGAACAATTATGGGAAAAAAGTACTGTAGCAGTGCACAACGGATGAAAAAGACTATAAACAAGTGCTGATTACTAAATACAATTTAAAACAACTGTTATAACTATTGTAACAGTGTGTACTATGGCAAAGTAATATGTATATGATGCAATAGGTACAGTATATGATGAGTAGGCCAAAGCCAGAAGCAATAATGTTCTCTGAGTGCTAGGAATAAAATGACTGTGGTGTTGTGCCTGCTTGACGGTTGACGGTTGGTGGTGGGATTGTCCTGGAAATTTTTTTTTTTTTTTTTTTTTTTTTTACTGTTAAATGGCATAAAGAGTTCATAGAAGGGGTTTAGTACTTTGAATTGCTTCAACTTAATTCGATTTTTGGCCATTTTGATTTTCAGTTCAGTTGATTGTTAGATTTAACTCAAGCAGCTACTGTTTATTTCTAACACGTTTCAACGTATTAAAAACTGCTAAAAGAATCAAATATTCACTGAATTATTGTGTAACGTGTTCTTGATAGCCTCATACACAAAAGGAAGTGCTGCTGTATTGAATATCAGCATGGCTGTGATGCAGTCATAGGCACAGCCCTTGGTGATATTCAGTACAATAGCATGACCTCAAGTGTGATATTGCTTTTATACAACAGTTCTTTAATCGTGCTGATGTCATAAATGTGCGAGGGCCCTATTGTTCTTCTAAGGCTGTAAACTCTGTTCAAACCCTGAACAAACCCTGAACAATTTTCACTATGCCGGTCAGGGGCTCAACTCAACAATAGGTCAGATATTTTGGTTCATTTACAAAAAACGCACATTTATGACATCAGCACTACTAAATACACACACTACACACACATATCCTACACACACACTGCATATTCAACACACATACTACACATCCAACACACACTGCACACACACACACACACACACACACACACACACACACACACACACACACACACACACACACACACACACACACACTACCCATCCTATACACGAACATTATACATACACAACCTACATACACACACGCTATACACACACTATACACACATACTACATGCATACACTACACACACACATACTACAGACACACTACACATCCTAAACACACACATACTACACACATG
>JAAGKR010007138.1:15682-38617 GCA_011419295.1 Clarias macrocephalus | reverse complement strand
GGTTAAGGGAAGAGATGGGCATTTGTCTGCAGAAATATGGGTTCATGTCTAGAAAGAGTTCAACAGATGCAATATTTGCTTTGAGAATGCTAATGGAAAAGTACAGAGAAGGTAATAGGGAGTTGCATTGCGTCTTTGTAGATTTAGAAAAAGCCTATGACAGGGGCCAGAGAGAGGAGCTGTTGTATTATATAAAGAAGTTTAGAGTGGTATGTTAGAGAGAAGAGAGAAGTATGTTAGAGTTGTGCAGGACATGTATGAGAGCTGTAAGATAGTGGTGAGATGTGCTGTATGTGTGACAAAAGGGCTCAAGTGGAGGTGGGACTGCATCAAAGATCGACTCTGAGCCCCTTCTTGGTTGCTATGGTGATGGACAGGATGACAGATGACAGGAGTCTATATGGACTATGATTATTTTTTCAGATGACATTGCGCTTTGTAGCGAGAGCAGAAGCAGAGGTGAGCAGAGCAGAGGTGGAGGAAAATCTAGAGAGGTAAAGGTACGGTCTCGAAAGGTTAGCCACAGCAAGACATCAGTATGTAAGACATCAGCAAGACATCAAGAGTATCAGTGAGAATGAAAAGAAAAGTGACCAGCGATGCACTGAAAAAAAGACAAGCAAGAAGACAGACAAGAGTTGGAGGTAGCAGAGATGTTGAGGTTCTCTTTGGGAGTGACAAGTATGTATAGGATAAACAACGAGTCCATCAGAGGGACAACTCATATGAGATATTTTGGAGACAAAGTCAGAGAGGCCAGAATGAGGTGGTTTTGACATTTTCAGAGGAGAGAGTGTGAGCATATTGGTAGAAGAATACTGAGGTTGAAACTGGATGTAGGATGGAAAGAAAGGAGAGGAGAAAGAGGTGAAGGTCTGTGGTCCTATTAGGTGTGGCCAGTGCGGCACTCTGATAGAGCTTGATCAATAAGAATGTGCCTTTTGTTTCCTATTGTAGATTACTGGAAGCAAAGACGCCTAGCAAATAAATACATGCGTGTGCACTCTGGTTCCTTCACCTGTTGAAGTTCAGTTTATGGGCTCCATTTGCACTCCTGAAATTCAGTTCAATTACCACAATGACAGCGATGTATTGGACATTCCTGCTCCTGTCAGGTCAGTCTGAAATTCTTTGCAACTAGTTCTTAAAGCGTACAGTGTTTTTCAGTGCAGTTGTCAAGTTTTGTCAAGCTTATATACACTGGATTTTATTTGGTACCTGGGTTGGTTCCATGAAGGCAACTTGTCTTGCACCTTAAAAGCTGGTGTATAATTTAGAATAAAGAGTTTATAACAGTAGTGTTATTCTGGAAATGTAGCATGCAGCATATAAAGTGGAATAGAGTTTAACCATAAGATCTGTTGTTGGTTATCAGTTACTGAGCAGTGCTATGCTTATACCTTGAATCAGCAGACCACAAAAACAAACATAAAAACCCTCAGGGTGTTAATGACTGAACAACATAGAGTATAATCTACAGTATGTGCCGGCCACTCTATGCCAGTTGGTTATAACTCGTAAAGCCATTGTTACGTGCATTTGTATTCATCCCACTTTACTCTAATACACTTAACTACAATCTAGTGGAACTAATTGACATCAGATGTCACCCAGTTAGTAGACAGAGTCCACCTGTTTGTAATTTTTTTTTATCTCAGTATAAACAAAATAAGCTTTTAAAATACTTCTGTTGATGGAAAGATGGATGGAGCCAAATAAAGGCCAATCTTAGAAGATAACCAGACCCTCCCGCAGGACAATAAACACAGATTGAGTAATTAAGTGACTTTTGAAAGCAATTTGTTTCACTGTATTTGAGTTAGGCGTATCAGAGTAAGGAGGACTGAATACAAATGCATATCACACATCTATTATCATTCTCCGTCATTCTCCTTCCACATTTCAATTTTGTGCCACTTTGTCTTGGTCCCAATAAAATACGTTTACATCTGTGGTTGTAACAAGATAAAATATATTTTAAAAGTTTAAGCGGTATAAACACTTTTGCAAGGCAGTGTACAGTACATATATACAGTATTTGATTGAAAAGGTTACAAATAATAAACAATACATCTAATAAATATCATTCAAAGACACCTAATAATCTTTAATGCTCATTATTACCTTTTTAGTCACTACTGCTTCATTGGCAGACGAGAGGGGAATTTAGAATAATAATGTTGTTTTGTACCCTTTCAAATGTAGGATGTAGTTTATAAAGTGAAATAGAGTTGAATAGAGTCTGTTGTTGGTCAACGGTTACTGAGCAGTGTATGCTCATGTCTTGACAAACATAAAAAGCCACAAGTGACCATCAGAGTGTTGATGAATAAAACTTATTAAGTACAGACCAAAAGTTTGGACACACCTTCTCATTCAAAGAGGTTGAATTTGTATTATGGCAAGAAAAAAGCAGCTGAGTAAAGAAAAACGAGTGGCATCATTACTTTAAGAAATGAAGGTCAGTCAGTCCGAAAAATTGGGAAAACTTTGAAAGTGTCCCCAAGTACAGTCACAAAAAGCATCAAGCGCTACAAAGAAATTGGCTCACATGCGGACCGCCCCAGGAAAGGAAGACCAAGAGTCACCAGCCTCAGAAATCGCAGGTTAACAGCAGCTCAGATCAGAGAGCAGGTCAATGCCACACAGAGTGTTAAGAGGAGACTGTGTGAATCAGGCCTTCATGGTAGAATATCTGCTAGGAAACCACTGCTAAGGACAGGCAACAAGCAGAAGAGACTTGGTTGGGGTAAAGAACACAAGAAAGAAAAATCTTTGAATGAGAAGGTGTATCCAAACTTTTGGTCTGTACTGTATAGAGAGAGAGAGACAGAGAGAGAGAGAATGTTACAAATAATAAACAACACAATTTATAAATATAATTCAAAGACACCTAATAATCTCTAATGCTCATTATTATCTCGTCAGTCAGTATGGCTTCACTGGCAGATGAAAGGTCTATGAGGAGTAAGAGAAACGTACTTGACCTTGGTGGTGTCATCAGATGCACCACAGGCAGGGCGGCCTCATCCTATGTGGGTTATGGATGCCATTGTGGGCTCGGAGGTAAAGGCTCACCCAAAGACAAGACAGACTGGTAAGACATTATTAAATGGAAATAACTGTATCAATTTGATGTTATAATGGCATGGATGTTTTTTTTTGTTTGTTTGTTTGTTTTGTTTTGTTTGTTTTTTAATTCATGCAGATACATTTAAACCTTTTGATTTGTTTGGTGAGACTGTCATAGTCAAGATAAATTTGCATTAATTTTTTTTGCAAATGTACTATAATACAAAGTATGATTAAAATCTAAACCACATGCTCAAGTCAAGGAAACTTTTGAAGTGGTCACAGTTGGCTCATAAAATAAAATTTCTTTTAAAAAATAATTTAAAAAGCAGGAAGATATTTTAAATTCATTTGTGCAGTGTATTTAGTGTTGCTGTGTGTACGACACTTGTGTTTAGCTTTGTCTTTTTTGCAACTTGTACGGCAATCGTGTATTCCAGAATATACTGTATATTTTTAAATTGTTCTATAAATTCAACTTCAGGTGTTGCCACAAGCACGACTGCTGCTACGATAATGTGAAGGCTGCAGGCTGCAGGACTCTGACTAACAACTACAGTTGGACTTGTAAAAACCAACAGGTTAACTGTGGTACGTGTTACAGTAAAAAGATTACAAGTAACAGCTGTATGTTAAACATCAAAAGAGCATTATAACATGTTCAAATCAAAAAGAGACAACTTGGGATGTAAAAAATGATACTCTCCTTTTAAGTAATTCCAAACATTGGATCTGTTATAAATGAAGGGTGGGGAAAGTACTGTGCTGTGAAAGAATATATATATTTTTGCATTTCTCACAGTTAAATGATTAAGATCACCAAACACATTTAATATTACACAAAGATGACCTGAGTTAATAAAATTGAAGTTGATGTTGTGATGTTTTTAGCCTAAACACACCTGAGTAACTGCAAGAACAAGCACACAGCAAAAACCTAAATGTATGATGAAAGGAGTGAAGGAGGTTCATAGTTGAATCCTTAGAAAATATTTGTCTTTTAATTCAAAGTGACATTTTAAAATGTTTATCAGTAATAAAAATGTATCTTTTCTTATATACTCATACCCCTGAAGTAAGAAAAATAGTCATTTGAATATTTTAGAAATTTGTAATTCGACGTTGCCTTTTAGACAACTCATTAAATATAGATAATGATAACTAATATAACTATAAAGTATATAGATTTCATAATGTTACTAAAAGTGCAAACAGTTGCTCATTTGATTTATTGTGGTTTTTCTTCAGATTCCATCACTGACCGATGTGACAAAATCCTCTGCAAGTGTGACAGCGAATTTGGCCAGTGTATAAGAAATGCCCCTTACAACAAGAAACATGCTGCATGGTCAAACCTTCTCTGCTTCTCTAGCACTCCTAGATGCTAAATATATCTAAATATATCTGTAACAATCTATCTGTTGGGTGCACAATTTATGGTATACTTTTTCCCTTCTTTTATTGATTTATGATTATTTGCAGACATACAAATATTTGTCTTTTAATTTTCTATTACAATTGGTATTAACGTACAAACATGTGACAAATTAAAGGATCAATGGTTTCTCTGTTATACTTTCGAATCTCACTTTTTCCTGAAACATAGCAGAATATCTACAAAAAAGACAAAGAAGAGTCAAAGAAAGTCCAAGAAAATTCAGCATCGCTTTATTCGATGCAGGTGGATGTTTGAATCTCAACAACAATTTGTATGCAATCAGCACATAATGGACCTGCGGGATACAAAAAGCTTTGTGAACAAATCCTTGAATCTATTAGCCAGATGTGTCAGATGTGCGCAGAGAATGTTTATGACACATGTCCTCAATTTCAGAGGTGGATGATATCTGAGTAACAGAAGGTGGACGCTCTTGGGCAGGGTCAGGGAAGCCATGGCATCTCTTACAACATAGGAGCACCTAGAGAAAGCTGGGTCCAGGAATATTGTTTGTTTATGAGGATGAAAGAAAATATACACTGAGAGAGACACTCATGCATTTTCGCTAGCATCGACCTCATCGTCTATCAAATTACCGTGCTTGTCATAAAGCAACAAATAATGTGTCGCCTCTGATCCTAGAACACGTGTTAAGATTTACCTAAAATCAGAACTAGTCAACTGTAAATAATGTGTTTTCAATTTTAAGTTGATCACAAAACAAATGCGCATCAGATGGTTTAGGAAGACTAGAAGTTATGCTTTGGATGTCTGATAGAGGTGAAATATTCCATCTCTTTCTTTCCACATGTAACAAAAGGGTATGCGTAATTAGATATGGAAAATTTGAGAAAGGAAGTTTTTTTTTTTTTTACTTTTGTATTGCCTTATCTGCGACATTAGAGGGCACACAATCTAATTTTAACATACCATGTCCTTCCCCAAAATATGGTTATGTGAGCTGACTAAAGAAAAGGTGAATCCATCTTATTAGTAATAACAGGAAAGGCATGTATAACCAGTTTAATGTTGACTTTACTCTTGTTGTGAATTTTACCTTTTTCATCTTTAGTACATATTTACAGTTTTCACCAGACCATTTTGGTTACAACTCACTCCATGTATTAAATGTTCTTTTCATATATTCAGTGTCCCTTTGTGGATCGCCATAGACTTGAAAGATTCAAAGATCAGCAGTGATAAGATGACTGACAAAGTCAAAATAGTTCCTTTTCCAAGCATTTCTTTCTTCTTTATTCAGGAGTTTATTCAAACATTTAAGTAATCCAAATATTGTAAATTAACAAGGTATTTAGGTAAATTATATAATTTCTACCTTGTTCCAGAGAACAGTCTCAGACCTCAGTTTCACATACTGTACAGACCCAATTAATTTTTATGTCAAGGAGAGGATTAACGCAACATATACAGTACATGCACATCAAAAGTGTATCATTGCAAATGTACTGTACATATCCATGCAAAACTATATAAGTGCAGCTTATACACTAAATGTACTCTTTAAATACCTTCTTAAATTATAAATGTAATTTAATGTCCATTTAATTATCAACAAGAATGTAAAAAACATACATGAACAACCACACTGGTAATATTGAAATTTAAGGTAAACCCCACCCCCTCAAAAAAACATCTTATTAAATGCCCAGACAAATCAGGATGATTATAAACATTGTAACTTAACATTATTTTTCACAAAAACTAAACAGCAAACAAAACCTGTCCAGCAATCTGTTTGGTTGGTCGTGAAAAGCACCAGGAGAGAACCAAGATCGAGCTGAATCGCTAGAAGCGTGAGGAGTGGCACGTGAGAGGCGTGGTGTTATGCACCTGGGACTTCAAAGACAGCTGCGAGCTTACTGCTGAAGCTCCTACCGGATTTTGTGACCCTGCCGCCGAAGGAGAAAAATATTGCTGTGTATTCCACAACACTTCTTACGGTCCTAGTAGGGAAATCCAGCCAGACAAGAGTGTCTGGAATATACCCTGCTGCCACTGCACATGCATCCTTTGCTTCCCTTCTTTCCCTTCCTCCCTTTTTTAACTCTGTCCTTCCCCATTATCCTTAATAAAATTACCCATTTCTATAAGACCCCACCCTGTGTCCGTTTTGTGGTGCCACCCATGCGTCAGACCTGTTACATTGGTGAAGAAGATGGACATTGTGGGGATCCGGTAGACACCTTGGGTAAAGTCCCAAATGAGGCTGAGGTGTTACTCATTCCCAACATGCAGTGAAAGCGGCAGGAGTGAGCTCGGAGCTGAGGGAGGGGTTACAGTAGGTAATCAACGGGAATGCCTATTTTCGCCGTGCTCACCACCGCGGCAAAATGAAAACGGCCAAAATAAATCAGTCACATTTCAAAGTAATTCATGAAATGACCACCAGGTGGGGAAGAGTGTCATTTTCATTCGCCACAGTTTTAAAATATTATTAGAGATTAAATCATAAAAAAGTAATAACAATATGTTGTATTGAGGAAATACTACAGTGATGGTAATTTCCACATCTAAGTACTTTGTACAACAAACATGAAAAATCAGAACTAGGCTATTGAGTCAGTCAGGTGACGTCATCTGACCAAGTACACCTGAAGGTTATAAATAGGTCTGAAGCGGAAACATCCTCAGGTCTTTTGTCTTCAAGGCTGTATTGTGTTTGCGTATGTGTCTCTAACGTTATTGACAAAACGTATATAGAAAAAGAAAGCGAAACTAATGGCTGAGCTTAGGAAGAGATGCTTACCTCCGTGCGGGAGGCTTCTCTCCGATGACGATTGTCATGCTCTTTGCTTTGAGTGTTTGCTTTGAGGGCAGTTGAACGCCTACATCTTAACTGGCCTCAGGAACAGGTGAGTCCCAAACACTCAAAGTTAGACAACAGGTTTCTGTCGGGTGGCCGAGGTGAGGGACCTCAACGAAGGTCCCTCCCCTTTTTTGGTGATCTCCATGATGAGGCAACTCGTTCATAGAGTAAAGCTTGTTCGTCCCGCATATTTGTGCCAATGACGCCGATTTATTCGACGATCGTTGATGCAAGCATGCAGGGCTCCATGATGATGGAATTGATGATGATGGAGGTTGAGGAAACGCTAGCGAGCTATCTCTCTCCTGGATGCATATCTTCGCTGAAGAAGCCTAAACTCCCCACTAAGCCATGTAGACATCTTTGCTAGTGGGGAAGGCTTTTCAGTCAGCGGATCAGGCGTGTGCAGCGCTGCATACCATGGCGTTGTTGCAGGCATACAAGGCTGATCTGCTGCAGGACCTGAGCACTGGCAGGTCCATCGACCAGCAAGCTTTTTCAGACCTTTGCCGAGTCACGGATTTGTCTCTCCGTGCCACAAAGCAGACGGCCCGTACCATTGGCTGCTCCATGGCTGCTATGGTTGCCACAGAGAGACATTTGTGGCTGAACCTCACTGGCATCAAGGACAAGGAGCGTTCATTCCTCCTTGATGCCCCTACCTCGCCTTCTGGCCTATTCAGTGACGCTGTGAACACCCTCATCAATAGGTTTCAGGAAGCGAAACACCACGAGCAGGCGTTTCTGAGGTTTCTTCCCCGCCATGCTCAGGAGACGTGAGGCGCAGAATGAGAGTGTGGTGAGCTGAGCATCCCCTCATAAAGACTGGGGAAGGCCTCGCCGCACTTCTCTTTAAAAGACCAGACCTGAGGAGCATGACCTCCTCAAAGAAAAGGTCCTGAGGCTGGTGAAATGCCAGGACCATGAGGGTGTCTCAGAAGGCCGCCCAAACTCCGCCATCATTGGTGCTCGGAAGAGTGGTCACCAGAAGAATATGTTCCCCTACCAGACACACAGTCAGGCTGCTACTGCTGGTTTTTCTTGGTCCAAAAAAAAAATAGGGGGGGTGCATCCAATTCTAGATCCTTGCGGGTGGTACCGCTATCTCGGAATATTAAAAATCAATATTTTGACGGTCAAGACGATAGTTTCTCAAATCCAATCACAAGATTGGTTTGTGACAATCGACCTGAAGGACGCATATTTTATATAGAAACATTGCACCTGCACATATATAAGAGGCTGGATGCAGCACTGTTTCCTATGTGGTTCCAGGGCACCCGTAATTCGAATTTGATTCATGACTTGCCTCAAACTTGGGAGCTAGTGCTTCGACATCGACATGTCGTCCTAGTTCATGTTGAATCTTTAGGGTTGAGACTCAGCGCCAAGAAAAGCATTGTCTCTCCCGCTCACAGGACAACATATTTGGGGGCCGTAGGAGATTTCAGTCTGTAAACAGGCACATTGTCTCCTGTATGTACCGAATCTATTTTTAGCATCCTAAGGAGCATCAAACTAGACCAGAAGGTGACCCTTCGTTGCTTTCAGAGAATCTAGGTCTCATGGCACGTGTATCCATGGTGATATCCTGGGCCCCCGGCATATGGGACCCTTCTGTTGTGGCTGAGAGCCAGGGGATTTCATTCAAGGGCCAATCCCCTGAGCAAACAGGATACGCGCCAGGGGCTTCATACACTTTCTATGTGGTTCAGGCCCTGGGTTTTAACTCAAAGGATCTGGAGAGGTCATCTTCTCCCAAAGCGTCCACCTCCACAATGAATGGCTTGTCTGCATCGGGGTTGAGAAGGATAGGAGCAGAGGTGAACCGGCGACAAAGCTCGTGGAAAGCGAAAATGGCAGTAGGGTTGAGGATGAAGGGGTGAGAGGATAGGCGAGTCAGAGCGATTAAAAGAGCTGCAAATGTGCTGTAATCCCGCATAAGGCGACGATAGAAGTTCGCAAACCCGAGAAACCGTTGAAGTTGTTTGAGGGTCTTGGGTAGGGGCCAATGACGCACAACTTCCAGTTTCTGCTGGTCCATGGCCACACCCTGGGACGAGATGACAAAACCCAGGAACGTGGTGGAGCGCTCGTGGAAAGCGCACTTCTCCAACTTACAGTACAGCTAATGAGCGAGCAATCTCTTGAGAACCGCTCTGCCCTGTTGGATGTGTTCGTCAACAGTCCGGGAGTAAATGAGGATGTCGTCTAGGTAAACAAACACCTAGCGGCCCAGCATGTCTCTGAGAACATCAATGATGAATGAATTGTTGGAATGCAGCAGTCCAAAAGGGATGACCAGGCTTTCATAGTGTCCTGTGGGGGTGATGAAGGCCATTTTCCACTCATCGTCCCTCTCTAATGCGCACCAAGTTGTAGGCACACCGGAGGTCCAGCTTAGTAAAGATGGTGTCACCAGAAAGGGCGTACAGGGCAGAGTTGGTAAGCGGCGATGAGGAGGTAGGTGGGTGGCGCGTCATTTACAAAACACTTCAGCCAGGTCCCGGTAAGGCATCGGGATGCTGTTGGTGTCGACTTCGGGGGCCTCGGGCTCCCTAGAACACGTCCCAGCCCGGGCCCGTAGGCAGAGTTCGGCCCCCATGATAGAATCCGGTTCTGTGTCTAAGATATAAGTGGGTCATGCTGCAATAACCACGGGTGACTGAGGATGATGGGAGGAGATGAGATGGAGGTGATATAGAATTGAACCTGTTCTTCGTGTTGGTTGATGATGAGGGTGATTGGCTGTGTTTGAGAGGTGATAGGGCCTGGAAGAGAGAGGCCGACTGTCAACAGAGGTGATGTTTACAGCCTGGGATAACGCCTTGATTTTTACCCCCAGTTTTTTGGCATAAGAAGAGTCAATAAAGTTACCCGCGGCACCGGAATCGATGAACGCGGTACTTTCGACCAACTTTTCGACTTTCGAGGCGTGCTCGTACCATGAGATGGGAAAAGTTGGTCAAAGTGGCGGAGAGGTGGATGGAACCCGGCCTGCACATTTCCTGAACGCAGAGGGCAGATGGCTCTGTGGTGTGCTGTCGATCCACCATATGCGCAGAGAGGGGTGCTCTGAAGTGGCGTTCCCTTTCTGCAGCGGTTAAGGAGACACGTCCTAATTGCATGGGTTTCCCATTTCCGGTGTCCCACGGCGGGAGGTGGAGAACCGATTGATCCGGTAGGTGCAGTTGCAAATGAGGAGCGAGCTTCAGGAACAGGCGTGTGAGAGAAGAAGGAGGAGGGTCGGGATGTGAAATGGGGCAGTGATGGCATGATGGGCGGCAGGGTGCGAGGAGCCGGCTTGGGTTCGGGTGAGCAGGCGCTGGTTGATTCGGAGGGCGAGTTGAATTATGCCCTCCAACGTAGCTGGAAGTTCTCGTCCAGCAAGCTCGTCCTTGATGCGCGCAGCCAGTCCCTCGTAGTAGGCTGTCCAGAGGGCGGAGTCTCCCCAGTCGGTCTGGACAGCCAGGGTTTGGAAATCCGCCATGTAGCGGCTCACGGACGAGCCTCCCTGCCGCAGATGATATAACTTGGAGTCGGTCTCCACCTCAGCAGCAGGATGTTCAAAAGTTAGCTTTAGCTGACGGGTGAACTCTGTGTATGAATAGGCGACATCTGAATCCGAGCGAAGGACCGCCGTGGCCCACTCAGCTGCCTGCCCAGATTGCAACGAGATGAGACGTGCAACGCGCAGTCGGTCTGTGGAGTATCTGGTGGAACTCAAACACAAGATCCAATGATGTTAAAAACACACTGCATTTCCCATCCGTGCCATCCCACTTATCTGGTAGAGCTATAAAGACATCAGAAGGGGGGTCGCCTTCTCCTGCCGTAGCTCCGCCACCTTGCAGCACAGGGCCGCGACGTCTTGGATGCCTTTGCGGAGAACCGCGACTTCACTACGGAGTTGATCGATCAGCTTAGGATGTTGGTCAACCACATTGCAGAGATGAGCGTAATCCGTTGGGTTTACTGCTGTTGGCTCAGTCATTCTGTCATAAACAAATAGAGACGGACCAGAAGACTAGCAGTTAGCCTAGTAAACCCAAACGCGAAAGTAGCGCGAGCAGGCAGAATAACCAAAGCGAGAGCAAGAGTCTACACAAATAAACTCGCGTTCTAATAACACACACTCAATCGAAAGTGAAACCCAAGAAAGTGAGTACTCACGATTAGACGGACAAAGCATCGGAGATAGCATGGGCAAACTCAATGATTGAGCGATGTGCGGAGCCATCTTGTTTCCTTTTATGCTTCCTGAGTCGCAACCGCATTACTTCCGGGTCCTCGTGCCGGTCGCATTAGGAGTGTGCATGACAACAAGTTGTATAATTTTTTGTATAAGTTGTATAATTATTTGCCCATTGGGAGAAAAGATCATCAGTGGCGCTCTGTGGAACACTTAGTGGTAATCAGTTGTAGCACTGCCACATATTGGACACACTTATAGGGCGAGAGTAAGCCGGCACAATGTTAAATATACAGTAGGAGCCACACGAAATATCCGCGGCCATGTGAATGCCGTGCGTATCCCGTGCGGCTTCCCTTTGGACCCCGTGGTCCCCCCCTCCCTCTCCTGCCAGGAAGGTGTGTCGCCCATTCAAGCTCTATTTATTCATTTACCTAGTGCCACCACTAGATGGCGCCTTGTTCTCAAGAACACGTTAACACAAGCCAACAATTTAGCTGCACTGAGATGCAATCACGTGATTTTAACAAATATGAACACGAAGTGCTTCTGCCTTTTTATAAAAATAATAATCATGTTTTTTTTTTGCTGTTTATGTCCAGCATTGAATAATTATTTCATCCATTATTTGACCATGTCTGGAAATCATAGCTGGAATGTGATTGTGAATTTATGACTGAAATAAAGCTGTTTATCAGCGTGCGTGAACCCGCGGCTCGTACTTCTTGCAATAATGCAGATCAAACATACTACACCTGTCCATAAATAAAAAGGAATATTTAAGCATATACGCAAAATGTATTTCACTTAAACATTACAGATTAAATGGTCCAGAAAGGAAACGGGTTTCGTTATTTTACAAAATCTGAAAAAATATTCAGTAAATTTATCAATTACACTCCAACTATGAAGTCGTTTAATTGATACCATTAAACATTTATTTGTTTCTATTTATTTTTGCTGGCTAAATACTTTTTAGGCAGAGATGACTGCTCGGTCTTGTTAATTTAATTTATTTGTTAATCTAAGTCAGCGTTTTGATCAAAAGGCTGATAAACGCGCACGATTTATCGTTAAAAATCCCAGAAAGTCTGAGAGACTGCCGAAGACTGTGCCTTGAAGATTTTTTGTTATATCTGGATTGCTACCGACTAGACTGCTTCATCAAAGCATTCTCACTCCGTCATCGGCCTCCCGGGCTTATTCCATCTTTTCCGGTGAGACTGATCCCACTCTCTCACACACACTTGCAATATTCCGGACTCTGGACTTTTTCCACACTCACACACATTCTGTTTATTATTGTAAATATTTTGTATATATTATTTTCTTTGTTACTGGTTTTGGTGCACCTCTTTTTTGTTTGATTTGCTTTGCTGTGAATAGGGAAATTTGTTTTCGTCAGGCAATGGATGCTAGCTTAGCAGGGTTGGAGAACTATATTTAGGAGACCCTGGAAAAGCTGGAGAGAGCGATTACGGATTGTTTTCTGCGGAGAGACACGATGTGGGAGAAGCAGATGAGAAAGCTGGGTCTCATGAGCCATCCTACCCTTCGTCGTCCACTGGCCTGCACCCCTACAACATCAACCCCTTCTGCACAGCCCACGCCTAGCACCCCAGTCACGACACCCCTGAGAAAGGTACGTCTCCCTGTAAGTCATGACGCCTCTGATGTCCTCACATCGGTTATAGCTCGCAGATCCCAGCTGAGTACATCATCAGAGCGGGCAGCTATGTTCTCCGGGCATGAGCAACCACCCACTGCAGAAAGTTTCCAGCATTCGCAGTCTCTACAGAGAATGCTGACATCGCAGTGAAGGAGCAGAGGGGTGTATTATTTAACAACTTTAACCCCAGGGTGGTTGACTCTCTTAGGAGCACCGGGAGCACAGTGGAACAGCAGGTAAAGGGGGGAACGAGCGTGGAAAAGGGCAGCATAGCCGACAAGGATGAAAGGCGGAAGCTGACAGCCCGGCACAGCAAGGAGGAGATGAAGAAAGACACTGATCAGTCTTCGTCACCACAACCCGTAGCTGGACTCGCCATTGCACAGCTTCACTCAGAGGTCCATCATCTCGGCTATGTTCTACCACCTAAGTCGGATCCTCAAGTACTTACCAAGATTTTCGGTGTACCTTATGACCTGGAGAAGATAACACAAGCCCAGCAAGACGACAACCAAATAGCTCGACTAGCTGCTGGGGAGTACCAGGGGAAAAGGCTGAACTAGAGGAGCTTCTTTGTACATCACCGGGGGGCGCTATTTTGAAGTGCTTGGTGAGGCAAGGAGAAGGGCTCCAACTAATAATCTCGCTATCTCTAACCCAGCCGTTCTTACGGTATTACCATACTCCTCCATCAGGCGGACACAGGGGGAGACTAAAAACCCTGTTGGGGCTGCTAGATGACGTCTGGTGGCACTCTGTGCGCAAGGACGTATGGGAATTCGTCAGGTCCTGTAAAGTCTGCCAGAGGGCCAACCAGAGCCGTATGCGGACCCGTGGCTACCCGAGTCCCGCTATGCTTTTAGCTCTGCCCATTATGAAACCCCGGGGACAACATCAGCGGAGCTATCGCTGGGACCACTCAAGGGACCATTGGCATGATGCATGGACTGACCAACCACATCAGACCAAGCAGCAACTTCTCACCATCATAACACAAGAAACCCAGCGGAGGAAGAAACCTAACACCCAAAGTGTAAAAAAGCCAAACAAGCCAGCTCCAGAAATTCCCGGTGGCACAAAGCGCACGTACCACTGGGTGAACTGGTTTGGCCAAGAGACTCAACCCCTCTCCTCTGCACGTCAAAATACTTTGCTAAGCTAGCGCCGGCCCTGAACAGGACTCGAGGAGGGAGAGTTATGGAGATTTAGCGCGCTGTTTACATTGTCACGAAGATTACTAAGAGACTGGCAAAGATTGTGCCTTGTGGATTTTCCGTTATATCTGGATTACTACCGACTGGACTGCTTTATCAGAGCATTCTCACTCCGCCATTGGCCTCCCGGGATTATTCCATCTTTTCCGGTGAGACCGATCCCACTCTCTCACACACGCTTGCAATATTCCGGACTCTGGACTTTTTCCACATTCCACCGTTTATTATTGTAAATATTTTGTATATATTATTTTCTTAGTTATTTGTTTTGGTGCACCTTTTTTTGTTTGATTTTTGTATAATACACTTGTGGTTAATTCTAATTGGTCGGTGTCTTGTTATTGCTCAAGGGTTTTAGAGCATTCCGACACAAAGAGAAAGATCTCTCGTTTTTGTGTAGCATCGGGTAAGATAATCTGAGCTGAGAGTTACACAGTCTCTGGCTGAATTTGCTCCTCTGGTTAACACAAACACTTTATAGCGGGTGAGATCATTATAGCGGGTGAGATTGATCAAAATGAATTGTACTTAGGACAGAATCCTCCTTTTCGCTACTACATCCACAGTGTCAAGCTTCATGCCTAGCCGCAGATCCGGCCTTTTTAATTGCTTTGTCCAGTTTGTTCCTATCTGACAGCTTCGTGTTACAGCCCCAACAGACCACAGCATAAAAAATTACACACGCCACAACAGTTTCAATATTCCGTAGAATGGTGTTGCAGACATTAAAAGACCTTTAGCCTTTGCAGAAAATACAACCAGCTCTGTCCTTTCCTGTAGAGTGCTGTTGTGTTGAGTGATCAGTCGAATTTGTTATCAAACTCACAGATATTTGTATTCTGAGACCATGTCCACTATCTCCCCCTGGACAGACATAGAAGTCACAGAAGTCTTACTTCTCTTGAAGTCTACCATCATCTCCTTCGTTTTCCTGATGTTGAGTTGTAGGTGATTATGCTCACACCAGAAAACGAAGTCATCCACAACAGTCAAGTACTCAGAGATGTCACCATCCTTTATACATCCAACAACCACAGAATCGTCAGAGAAATTCTGCAGATTGTATATGACACTGAGTGATATCTAAAGTCGGATGTATAAAGGGTGAAAAGAAAAGGAGACAGTACAGTCCCCTGGAGTGCCTGTCTTAAAGCCAGTAATGCTCCTCATGCCCCTCCACACCTCTCGCATGTTGTTCTTTTTCAGCCTTTATGACTCTTTTGCCTCCTTAATTTTGACAGCTAGCGTTCTTTGAGCCTTCTTTGTTCCTTCCTTATCGCCAGAGCTAAAAGCACTTTTTTCACATTCAAACAGGCTTTAATCCTTAGTGGCCCAGGGTTTGTGTTTGAAGAAGTAGCAAATATTTCTCATTGGTACACAGTTGTCAACACAGAAGTTAATGTACTCTGTTATGCAGTCTGTCATGACATCAAGGTCTTCACCATGTGGTTCACAGAGAACCTCCTAGTCTGTAGCTTCAAAACAATCCTGTGCGGCAGCAATGGCTCCTTCTGACCACCTTCTCACATTACTCATTGTAGCAGTCTCTGAACCAGGCATTTGTATATTGGCAAGAGGTGGACTAGCATGTGATCCGACCTCCCCAGAGGGGGTAGAGCTGTAGCACTGTAAGTACTTTTAACATTAGCATACAGCAGGTCTAGTGTCCTATCCCGTCAAGTGTGACAATCCACAAATTGGGATGGGTTAAACGGCAACCCCACATTAACCCCACTGCTGGATCACTATTGGACACAACACACACTGGGCTGTTTTGAACCAAGTTCTGGGTTTTACCATTTTTAACCCAGAATTTTGGATTGTTCATTTGACCCAACCAGTGGGTAAAATTGACACTCTTGCTGGGTTGACAAATTCCATTAAATTTAGTAGATAGAACCATTGAGTCACAAAATGTACACAACTTCACAAAAAATGCAAATATCTAAATTTTGACGACAATGTCAGACAAAACCCTATAATCCCAAGGTGACAATTGGGTAACATAAACACTCTCTGTAAAACAATAAAACCAAGAGGCTCCTTTTAAATCTGATTTTAATTGTTTAAACATCCGCCATCTTAATTTAATATTGTATTATTTATTCTACTATTTTAACTACTGTTGTTTTGTTTACTTCAAAATACCATTAAGAACAAGAAGAGTAAAACTTTTTTTTACTATTTTATTATTATTATTGATTAAATGTGAGCTGAAAAAAAATGTTGTCCTAAAATTTTTTACCCATTTTACAAATGGGTAAAACATTTATCATGTTGCTAATGCTTTTTTAATAGCCTTGTGTCAAAGCTTAGAATCAAGTCATGAAGTAATGAATAGAAATAAATAGATTAAAATATATACACACATTTAACTGCAGTTAAAAGTGACACTATGGATTAAAACTACATAAAAGAGAAGGAATAGCCAAAGCATTAATAATATTACTACAACTAATAATAATAATAGTAAATAAGAGGGAAAAAACCCTTATTGATACAAAAAGAAAAATCAGGATACCGAATATAAAGTTGATTTGTGCTGCATGTATGATTGTGTGATTTTCTCTTTCTCTCGCCCTGTTTTTCCTCTGTTGCATGCATGCAATTTTATCTTAATCATGTTTGTTTTAGTCTTTGAGATTCTTATGAATATTGAAAGTACTACATAATTAAACTCAATGCAAATATTTAAATAATTACTGTAATTTTTTACAGCATGTGAGTGTGTGTATTTGTGTGTCCCCTGTGATTGGCACCTTATACAGGGTGCATCCCCGGTAATAGTCCCTAATTTTCAGTAGCATTTTTAAAATTTTGCTTCATGACAGTAGCAACCGTATGGTTTTGTTATCAATTCTTTGGGACTCTTTGGGAAGCTTGGTATTGAAACACTATTATTGCCTTGTGTTAAATTCTCTCTGTTCCATTCTCTCTGAATTTGGGTTAGCAGCTAGCAAAGTAAATTTGTTGGAAACTACTCCTCCTGCCCTTTCTGGAATTTTCTGTGTATGGGTTTCCAATTGATGTATGTTCAATTCAATTCAATTTTATTTTTATAGCGCTTTTAACAAGGGTCATTGTCTCAAAGCAGCTTCACAAAAATGAAAAGAAAAATTATGGAAGTGTGAATGTGTGAGAAAAATGTGTCTAGATAATGAGATTGTCCTTGATGAGCAAGCCAAGGATGATGGCAACAGTGGCAAGGAAAAACTCCCCGAGATGGCAATAGAAAGAAACCTTGAGAGGTGTTGAGGTGTCCACTATTAAAAGCTCCTACAATGGACATGTGAGCATCATAACTGGACCATTATTATACAGGCATAATAAAGCCTTAATCTCTTGAGACGTCACTGTCCTCCTTTAAAAACTATGTATTTTCTTTCTATTCAATTGTATATTGTATTAAAGTGTGTTATTTAGTAGTTTAAACAGACTAGTGTTGTTCTAGTACGTAGGAAATAAACCCGAATGTGTCCAAACAGGATTCTGATTAGTCTCATTATGAGCTAAGTGAGCTCACCTAAAACAACATGCTGACGATGAGTGTGGTCCATCTATTAGGAGTGGCCAGTGCGGCCTCTGACACAGATTGACCAATAGAAAAGTGTCTTCCCAGTGTTTCCCAGTGTAGATTACTGGAAGCAGGGATGGGTAGCAGATAAATAAATGCATGTGTGCTCTGGTTCCTTCACCTGTTCAAGTGCAGTATATTGGCTCTAGTTGCACTGCTGAAATTCAGTTCATTTCCGACAATGAAAGTGCTGTATTGGACATTCCTGCTCCTCTCAGGTCAGTCTGACATTCTCTCCAACTTGTTGTTAAAGTGTTTAAGTGCAGTTGTCTTTATATATGAGTTCATTTAGAATAAAGAGTTTAGAATAATAGTGTTGTTCTGTACCTTTTCAAATGTAGAATGTAGTTCATAAAGTGAAATAGAGTTTAATAGAATCTGTTGTTGGTCAACAGTTACTGAGCACTCATGCCTTGACAAAGTTTTAGTGTCGATGACTAAGGCCATGTCCACATGTAGCCAGGCATTTTTAAAAACGAAGATTTTTTCTTCTTCATTTTTAAAAATAATTCTGTCCACAGGACCTAGGGTTTTAAAATTATCTTTGTCCACATGAAAACCCAAAACGCCCTGTTAAGCGCTGTTAGGAACCTCCTTAATCGATTGGGGTCCAATCAGAAGCCTAGACAAAACGTCATTACCTGTTGCGCTTTGTAGAAGTCTGACCGGGTCTCGTCCCAAACCGCCGTCGTTGTCTGCGGGGTCTGTGTCGTCAGAGTTTTGTACAGTATGTAGCAGCAGTGAGCTTAGTAGTACATTCAGGCACCTCTATTCATTAACGTAATGTGTGAATAACGGCACCTGTATGTACATGCATGTAAAAAGTCCAGTTACGCAACGTTAACGCAGTCACTAGTTTACTGTACGTAGTCTGCTATTGCACAAAATATCCTCATAAACAAAGCTGACATCAAATCAAGGAGACGAGCACACAGACAGTTACATCATCTGTACAAGGTGACGTCACAACAAGCCAAAATCTCCGTTTCCCCTGTCCACACAACACCAATGAAAACGGAGTTTTGGAAAATCTTCACTTTGCCCGGAGTTTTCCAAAAGCTCCGTTTTCAATGACCAAAACAGCGTTTGCGTGTGGACGAAAGGCGAAAACCGAAGAGAAAAATCTCCGTTTTTAAAAATACCCGGCTACGTGTGGACATGGCTTAAGACTCATTAACTAATATATATTCAATTCAATTCAATTAGATTTTATTTGTATAGCTCTTTTAACAACTGTCACTGCCGCAAAGCAGCTTTACACCATCAAAAGAATTTGTATGGAATGTTAATGTGTATGAATCAAAATGATGATATATCATGAATTTATGATGAATATCAATATCATTCAAAGAGATAATCTCTAATGCTCATTTTTTATCTTGTCAGTCAGTACTGCTTCACTGGCAGAGGACAGGTCTGTGAGGAGTAAGAGAAATGTATTTGAACTTGCTGGCGTCATTAGATGCACCACAGGCAGGCTGGCCCTATCCTATTTGACCAACCAAAGACCAGACAGACGTGTAAGACATTATAAAATGGAAATACCCATATCCCATTAATGTTATAGTGGCATGAGTGTTTTAATAAAAATATTTTATAAATGCATGCAAATTACTTTACACTTGATTTGTTCGGTGAGACTGTCACAGTTGAACAAACTGGCATCTTTGGCTGTGATTTGCGTCTGTGAAAATAGGCCAACCTAATATATATGTGCCCTGTGATGGATAGGGTTGCAGGAGGCCTGGAGCCTATCCCAGGAGACTTAGGGCACGAGGCGGGGTACACCAATGAGCCTAATTCGGCATGGTGATGTAATGGTTACCACTGTCGGCTTGCACCTCCAGGGTCCGGGTTCAATTCCAGGCCAGGCTCGATTCCCGTCTCTGTGTGCATGGAGTTTTTATGTTCTCCCTGTGCTTGGTGGGTTTTCTCTGGGTACTCCGGTTTCCTCCCACAGTCCAAAGACATGCAGATTAGGCTTTTTGGCATCTCTAAATCGTCCGCAGTGTATGTGTTTGCCCTGCAATAGACTGGCCTCATGCCCATAGTCTCCTTGGATAGGCTCCAGGCCCCAATTGACCCTGAATACAGGATAAAGTGGTATAGACAATGAGTAAGTGAATGTATTTAGTGTTGCTGTTTGTATGACACTCGTGTTTAACTATGTTTTTCCGCAACTTTCATGTATTCCTCCTGAATAATTTTATACTATTTTTAATTGTACTATAAATATATATACCCACAGGTGTTGCCACGAGCACGACTGCTGTTACGATAAAGCAGTCGAAGCAGGCTGCTTGACACAGATCAACAAATATCGTTGGACCTGTGACAATCATCAGGTTAAATGTGGTATGTGTAACAGTATGTTAATATAATTCTAATAGAAGTGCCTGAGGAAAGAAAACATTTATACTCTCCTCATAGGTAATCCCAAACATTGGATACATTATATAAGAAAGGTGGGAAAAGTTTTTGCCCCTTTCCTGTTTATTTATTTATTCTTTGCATATTTTTTGCAGTTAAATGATTGAGGTCAACAAACACATTTTAATATTACACAAACATAACTTAGGTTAATAAAATTGCTGTTTCATTTAATGATTATTTCATTTATCATGGAAAAAAGCAGTCCAAAATCCTACCTGGAACAATGTTAAGGAGTAATTTCTCACTCTTGCCTAATCATTAATGAACTGGGATGAATCCCATTTTTTGAAAAGCTGATGTAAATTTCACTGGCCACACCCAGACCTGATTACTGTCAGACCTGTTGAATCAAGGATTCACTTAAATAGAATCTGTGTGACTCTAAGGGATCTCAAAAAGCAACACATCATGCGATCAAAAGAAATTTAAGAATAGATGAAAAACAGAGTAACTGATATGTATCAGTCTGGAAGCGGTTACAAAGTCTTTGGGACTCCAACAAACCAAAGTTCGAGCCATTATCCACAAATGAATAAAATGTGAAACAGTACATGATGAAAGTAGTGAAGGAGGTTCATAGTTGAATCCTGTCTCAAAGTGTCATTTTCAAATTTTTATTTTAATGTTTTAGCAACTAGTAATTTGACTTTGACCTTATAGATTTTAGACGACTCATTAACTATTGATAAGAATAACTAATATAACCAGTGTTTCTTAATGTTCCTAAAAGTACAGATTTTAAAGAAACTGATTGCTGATTTCATTTATTGTGGTTTTTCTACAGGTTCCAACACAGACACATGTGGCCAAATCCTCTGCCAGTGTGACAGCGATCTGGGCAAGTGCCTAAGAAATGCTCCTTACAACAGGAAATTTGCCTTGTATCCAAACTTTCTCTGCCGCTCTCGCACTTCTGGATGCTAGATGATGTAACAGTCGATCTGTTTGATGCATGATTTATAGTACACTTCCTTCCTTCTTTTAATGATTAATGATTATTTTCAGTCATCCACATAGTTGTCTTTTGATGGTCTATCACTTTTAAGATAAAAACTTTTAAAGCATAAATGGTGACTCTGTTATACTGTGTGTCATACATGTTCCTGGTATTGTTTACATGCACTTGTTCTCAATTCGAATCAGTACAAAATCATATCTGATCTTGTGTCTGTCTTAAAACATTTTCAGTCTTGATGTTTCACTCCAGGCTGACAATGTGTCAATCCCATTCATACTTGCCAGTCATAATCTCACTCATTCTCCTGCGTAGGATTGTAGGGTCCTGAAGACCATCCCGGGAATGATAGAGCATATGGAGGATGAAATGCCCTTAGTTTTGGAATGTCACTTTTTACTGAAATGTTGGCAGCTCTGGACATCAGAATAGAAAACCATTGTGTGTGTGTGTGTGTGTGTGTGTGTGTGCGTGCGTGTGTGTGTGTGTGTGTGTGTATGCGTGCGTGCGTGTGCATGTGTGTGTGTGAGAGAGAGAGAGAGAGAGAGAGAGAGAGAGAGAGAGACAGAGAGTTTTTATACACACTTTATTGTGAAACAATTTAAGGAAAGAAACTTTTTTTATTATTTATATACATACACACAGAGAGATTTGTGGCTCGTATGAGCAGAAAATACAATAAAGAAAGTAAATAAAGAAAGGGAGGATAATGATGATTAATCACAGGTATAAATTAAATTAACAATAGATAAGTAAACAGGTGTTGGCACAAAATAATTACATAAAAATTTACCCAAAATCAAATATGAAAAAATTATGCTAATACAAAGTTTAAACTATGTGTCTATCTGAAAAGGTGATAAGAGAAGCCCCATTTTGAGGTGTCTTCCATATGTGTGGTGCTCCACTAGCCCACTGGTGCAGGCAAGAAGATATTGCAAAGTAGTGGTCAATTATCCCAAGTAATCAAAGTGGTCTGTAGTGCCTTCTTCACACGGCTAACGTGAATCCACAGTGGGTACAGCTATGTTAGTCATAGCAATTCCATTTGTGGGTGTCCTGTAGGTAGCTAAATCTCAGGAAGGTGGGAGAAAACTCTTCACCAACACTATAGCTCCTGGAATTTTCTAAGCATGATTTTCCTTAACAGAAAGCTGTTAAGGAATTTTACAATGTTATACTGAGTCGTAAAAACTGATAATAAAACCGTACCGTTGCTACCGTCGTGAAGCGAAATTAATTAAGGACTATTACCGAGGCTACACCATGAATAGGGTGTCAATGTTTCACAGGGTACACACACATACACCCACTCACATGCGAAAATTCGGCTGTAAATGTCCCTCTGTTTTGTTCCTGGAATTGACTGCCAGCCCTTGACTGTCACGAGAGAGGGGATTGAGAGGAGGGCTATGTCCTTTTCCAGAGTAGCTCGTATCATCTCACAGCAGACTCTGGGAAAGGGTCAACATTAGACCCTGAGGAGACTTCAGTCCTGGTCGGTAACATAATTAAATTTTCCTTTACTAAAAACTTTGTTTGTTTGTTTGTTTGTTTGTTT